>VWYO01017917.1:42708-64613 GCA_013400275.1 Rhadina sibilatrix | reverse complement strand
TTTTTTTTTTTTTTTTAATCTCACCTGATATTCATCCTCTTTGAAGAAAAAAGTCTCCAAATATATTTTATTTCTAAGGCTTCTTAATCTGTAGATTACTATTTTCTTGTTCAAATCATACTGTAGAGGAAAATATCCTAGAAAATTTTTTATGTTGATAAATAAACCAGTCGACGTCTCTTGCCTGACATTATACTGCATTCTCAAGTCTCAAACATCATTTCTCTTCTTTCTACTCCTTCACTCACTTCAGTATGGTTGCTTTTGTCATTGTTAAATCTGATTCTGGTAGCATATTCTGGGACCAAAACTCTTTAAAGCTGGCAATAAAATCTCCATTATGATGTTTGCCATCTGTTAAACTCTTTTAAACTCTCATCTACATTCTGTTACCTCGGTAAAGTAAGACATCCCTTATGTCTGAGTAGTTTTCAGGTTTTATTTACACACACAAGTATTCTTCCTAATTCCTGAATGTTAATGTGAGGTGTTATTCAGGTGTCTTTGGAAGGTCTACATGACTTCGCTGTTCATAGTTCACTCAGTTCAGAACATCTCAATTCTATTAAAAATGAATAAGAAAAATAAAAGTTCTTGCTGTGAATGCCACCCTTGGTCTAAATATTGCACTATTTTTTAACAATAACATTCTCATTGTCTGTTATTGATTGAGAGCCTAGGGGGATCTCACCCTTCCTTTCCACATAAAGCCTGTCATAATCAGAACTCTTTTCTCCCATATCCTTGTGTTTTGTGGTGCTGAAAATCTTTTGAAGAGAAAGATTTATTGCAATTAGTACATTCCTGTGAAAAATTTGCATTTCCAGAATGACTATTTACTTGCAGCAAGAAGATACATATTGTTAACACAAATGAAGTTCAAAGATTTTTCTGTGTACGTGATCAAGTATTGGCGCAAAAATACGTGATGATATAAACCATTGAAGTATAAACAAAATCAAAGGATGAACAAGTTCCAATGATTTCCACCCCCCCAAAAAATTCCAAAAACCACATTTGGATTCCTAAGCATAGACCTTCACCAGCCAATGAAGTTTGAATAGGTAAAGTTGCCAGATGTACTAACATCTTCATGCCACAACATGAAGCACTGTGGTAGATTGACAGTGCTACCAAATGCTACCAAACTGCACAGCACTGTTAAGTTATGGGAAAATGAACTCCAGCTCAGCAAGAACCAATACAAGCAGTGAAAGAAAAACCAAAAGTATTCCATTTAAAATGCCTTGTAAAAACTGAGAAAAGTTACAATACAGCTTCCTTGTCCAGTATTTTGCAAAAAGTGTGACCTGCATAATGATATTATGCATTAGAAAAAAATAAAAAATGATATTTGAATTTTTGGTTGTTTTCTATTTAAAGAGTATCATCTCTCTTAACACATTTTCTCATGAGTCAACATTTGAACTTCTTGAGTGATGAATTTAACCTGAGTAATGGATTGAAATTGTACTGTCAGGTTGGATTGTTAATTCAAAAACAAATAAGGGGAAGTGTTATGTGAAATTTGCTGAGGGAATTTACACAAAGACAGAAATAAAGTCAGATAATATAAAAGTCCGTATTTTGCAACAGTGTATATTTTGCCTTGTATTAACATGTTACATCCACAAGAAGATTTTTATGACATCAGCTGTCAAACACAAACAAAGAAGCACAATTGCTCTTCAAAGGTTTTAAGTTATCTTAGTGTTTAATGAGCACACTCACTGGTCTAAAACAGCACATCAGAACAGTACAATTATTACAAACGACCTGCATTTATAACATGGGGTTATAGTTTGCTGGGAATTACCTTGTAATAATACCGCTAATTCTGAACTTACCAGAAATTTGTAGCCTTTTACTACATGTATTGTTTCATCAAACAAATGTATAAATATTCACACTCACAGTTACCAGTAAAGAAACAAACTTCTTGCAAAGTACTAATGTTTATTGCTTTCTCATCCATTTTTTTTTACATTTTCTGAGGAGAATTAATAAGATAATAGGTGTCATAGCTACCTATCGGGATAAAGAATGTCCTAAATGCTTTTTTATTTCCACAGCAGTAGAACGAAAAGTAGCCAGTGCCACTCTTACAAAAGTGGTATTTTTCAGCATTTGCCTGTTGAACAAATTCTTATTTATTATTTCCTAGTTTTTAAAAACTTCCAAACCTCCCTTCCTGCCTACTGCATTATGGCTCCCAAACTTAAGCACAGAGGATATACTCCAGCATGTCCTTCTCTGCTCTGGACTTTCCTGCGAAGACTATAGCTCTTCAAGAGCTCCGTTTTGGAATAATCAGAGAAATATAGAATACGGTATTGTGTGGTCAAGGTATCATGCAGGTTGTGCATCATCTGAACTGGTATGCTACACATCAGAATACAGTTCACACAGGTATCTCGGTGGAGATAGACACTTTATGTGGTAATGGATTAATAAAAAAGTAGTTTATCAGCCTGAAGAACGCTAAGGCTCCAATTCACTCCTCTCTGTGGATACATGCGTTTCCTTCTAACTTTTCAACAGCATGGACATCCTTCAGGCTATTTCCTTGGATAGAGAGAGGGAAAAAAAACCACCCAAATTCTTGTGATTGGTCTTCCAGATATGTAAACACTTTAAAGCTTTCAATCAACAAATTACAGACTGAATGCAGAACTAATATACCATTTCCTTATTTCACCTAAATTTTATGCCCAAAAGCACAGAAGCAATTACAGAGGTACAGAAAGCCAAGTACAGATACAGTCCTTGCTCAAATTGACCTGACAGCGAATGTCAAGTTTCCTACTGTGGACTATAAGATTTAATTCTGAATGCTACTCTCTTAAGAAAGTGGAGAGCAAAAACACCTTCTGTGTGGAAGTTTTTGCCCTACATAAGGCAAGGCTGTATTCCCTCTTTTGAAATGGAATGGATTGTCTTGTGAGTTCCCTCATTTCTCACTCCTCTTCTACAAGGATCTTTCAGACAAGTCTCAAAGACAAACCACCAGCTATAAACAGAATTCTGAGATGGGGAATACAAGCGGACCTTTTCTTGAGAGATTTATAAGGTTAAGAAAAGCTGACATTAAATTCTTTAAAATGTGTCAAGAACAATCACTAAATGCCAGTTCTTCTAGCTAAGCAAGAAATGGTTAACCATATCCATTCCACAAAACCAGAATAAAATGTGGGTATAAATGCAAATGGTTTATGTAATACCATGGAAGTAGTGTTATTTACTAAATCCAATCCCCTCAAATGAGCCAGTGGAAAACTGGTTAAGGCTAATCCTACAAAAAGCGGCATACTATCCCAACCTTTATTTCCTACCTTTACCTACTGTAAATGCCTCTCTCTGGTGCAAATACTGTTTAGTTATTTGGGTAGGGTAGGAGATAATAATCAGGCTAAGTCTCTACAGCTATGGATAAAGCCATTCAGCTGGCATATAGACTAAAACCAGAATACCCACTTGACTAATGTCTGGCCTGAACTTAGGTCTTCTTTTTTCCTCAAAACATATGTAAAATTTTATGAGTCACCCCATTATCAGAGAAGAGCTTTGGAATTTTCATCAAGGGAACAACTCTTAAAAAAATAAATGTACCATCATATTTTTGTTTTCATACAAGACATTAAAATTCCTTATCTGTTCTATATTAGGTTATGGACTATTTATTTTTGCCTAAATCAGTGCATCTGATATAGGCAAAATCAAGGAAAAATACAGTGCTAGTTTATGCAAAGTATGGTTAATTGGAAAATAATAAGGCTAATACGTTAGGTTTGAAATTAGTTCTGATTGACTTCTTTCTGAATAGGCATCATTTCACTGACTTCATATGAGTTGTATTTTCCAGAGGGACCACATAATAAGTTTAGTTGGAGCTACAAAGTTCTAATTATATTTTTAAGGGCATTACCTTATGATAATACCACTACTTCTGAAGTTACCAGAAATTTGTAGCTTTTTAATGCATGTATTATTTCATTGAACCAATGTCACTATTACATTTTAATAATTTATGATTAACCATTGATTATAATTCAATAAATAAATAAATCAAAAAAATGTTTGTTATTTGTTAATGTGTTCTTTGAAATGTGTTTCATAATAGTGTATTAAGGATATGAGGAGATTTTTTTTTTATAACTCTTGATCACTGTATTCAAACCACCTTTACTGTTTTATCAAATACTTCCATTAATTCAGTGGATGAGAACTTATATTGTTTTCCTTCGTACAAAACAAAAATGAGCAGGTATTTTCCTGCAAAAATACATTCATTTTAATCAATTTTATTTTAAATCAATCACTTTCTCTAAGTAGTGATGTCTAATCTTCAAAGAGTGTTTGAAGCATTTTTACTTCAAATAAGCCTTCAAAAGTCAATGCATTTTTAAAAAAACAGACCTTTTGAATAGTCACTTTCATCTCCAGTTAACCTTATGACTGATTTTATTGTGCCTAGGAGATCTTCCTATAAGAAATTCTTCACAATTTTGAAGTTTTCTTTTTAAATCTGTCCATGTTTTAATTGTTTTTTGGTAGAAGGGTGGGAAGAGCAGCATCTCACTCTTGATGTTCCATTTCCCATACTGAGGGTATTATCCACTTTAGATTATTCTTTTACTCATCCAGTTTAAGTCTACTCTACTGAGCAAAAGCTTCAAAATGAGTTGTCTTTTTTTTTTTTCTTTTTGTAGAAATTACCTGGTTTTATTTCTTTGAGTGAGAGAAAATATAAAGCTAACCCCTATGCAGTTTAAAACTATTATCATATTCTAGTAACAATTCCTTTAAATGATCAGATTAGCTACTTCAAGTTTACAGTAAAAATGCTACCTGTTAGCATCCAAAATCTAAACATGAATATTGGAGGACAGCTATAGCCTACTGTATTTCTTTTTATTTTTTTTTCCTTAGAATGCAATCCTACTTTAATAATGATAGACACAGAGACAGGATTTTTCTTCATGAGCTAAAAAATTTAGGCTTCTTTTATAGTCACTGTAAAGAAATAAACATGTATCACTGAAAATGAGTAAACATACAGGGGCACAATTCATTGGGCCAACATTAAGCATATCTCTTAAGATGAGAATTGTGCCCTGCAATCCTTACTTCTGTCAACTGATTGTAAAAGAACAAGCTTCAGTAGCTTAAGTACAGGTGTCTAAAGTTAGCTGGAAAATTCCTTCCGGAAGTTAGGTTCTTTTGCATTCACTCTGGTTCTGATTTAATATTGATTTTTATTTTTAGATAAGGGGTAAATACCTTTCAATTTACTTCACGATCTTATTGTCAGTATCACTAATGACTTCTTGCAGTAAAAAATAGAGGAGGCACTTGCAAATACAGCTAATAAGACCTGTAAAATGGAATTCCTGTTGTCTTAAAGCCCTAGTTTGCTGGGAGAAGAAATAATTCCTGTTTTCTGTATCTGTGATAGAGAAAATGGCTGCTGGTGAAAAAAGAATTGGGAATGTCTGTAAATCCCATGGTGTTTTATTATTAAACTGTCTTGGTATCTTTTTGACTTGTTTCTCCTTTTAGATTTTGAATACAAAACTAAATGTAAAACTACAACAACCCAAAACTTTCATAGCCATTACATGGATAAGGAATTATTTCACTGAATCAAAAAGGAATTATAAAACACTTTTTAAATCTACTTATGAAGGAATCTGTCCTTTTTCAAAGTTGTAAATCATATCAGACTGTTATCTTTCTATTTCTTAAACAGACTGTAACCATGATAAATGTCACACTTTGATTTACTCAAAGGTGATTTATAGTCAAAGGTAGCTCTTGGGCCTGTCATGCATCTCCAGTCTTTATTATATTCTTTTAGAAAATCAAAGTGTGTGTGATCTCCTGAGAGTTCCCTTTGCAACCTGTGTAGAGACTTATTAGATTAGTTTCATATTTGTGTCCTCCACTATTAATGATTATAACTCCAAAGCCTTGACTAATCTGCTTCTCAGTTATTCATGCTCAAACCATTTGCTAACTTTTAAATAAAAGATAATCAATTAATTTAATTAATTTTTGTTTGTTACAGAATCTTAGCACTATCTTTTTTTTTTTTCCTTTCCCAAGAAACAATATGTAAGGGAGATACAAGCCTGAGAAATTTCTAGATCTTAAAATCTACAAAACTTATATATATAACACACTTATATACATCAGAAGGTCCCTAAAAAAGAGTTCAAAATTATTCAAAATACTCAGTTATAACTTGTATTCTGAAAAATAATGTGACTGGAAGGCAGCATGTGTACTTTTCTTTTGCTTCAGTTATTTTAAAGGGAAGTGGTTGGGTATAATTCCAATCTGGTTTAGGATTGTGATGTCTCATCTCTACAATTAGTCCACTAATAGGCACTAGTACTGATTTTAAGTTTCTGAGATGAAAGGTACAGAAAAGATTTTTGCAAGGCTGTGTGGAAAAGTTTTTTGCAAGGCAAAAACTAGAGCAGACACTTTGTTGGAGGGGCAGAACTGTTGCTGAGACATGCTGTCATTTTAGCAGAACATTTCAGGAGTCCGTTTCTATATGTCATCACTGGTTTATTTTGATTGTATGAACTCTCCTTCCAGTGTCTATAGCAGAAGCTAGCTCAGATTTATTAAACCTTATACTCTGCATACTTACATTTAGATAAATTAAACTGGACATAAATTCCAGTTGTTGGGTTTTCAAAGGTTGGCTAACTAGAACCACTTTCCCAGATATTGGCCAGTAGCAGAGAGGTTAGACATGCTTAACATGAGTTATTTTTCTTACTTAGAGCCTCATTAAGCAGACACTTCTCAAGGCCAGTAGGTGTGCTTAAGGAAGGGAAAATCTCCTGTTTCATTGCACAGAAAGAGAGGGTTACACCGCAGCTCAATAGACACAGACTCCATCAAAGCATCCTTTGTGGAACCATGTAGTCACTAGCATTTTTTTTTATATCAAGGCCATTATGTCTATGAAACATGGGTCTTTTCTCCCATTTGGATTCCTTTCTCAAGTTCATGCTGCCTGCAGTCATCCCCAGGTAAATACTTTTATAGCACAGGCTGAATTTAGGACCTCCTGAGTAGCTGCTACATTTCTCATACAGGAATATGAATTGGGCTTGTTATAAACATGGAGAGACCATATGGAAAGATAGGTCAGATCTCTAGAAAGGTCATGAAACCCTTGTTTTTTATTTTATTATCACTAATGCTCTAAGGATTATGGACGTTCGTCAATCAATATCGTTTTAATTCAGGGCCAAAACGTCTCTGAGACCAAACCTGGAGAAGCAAAAATGTAGCCTTGAGAACAGGGGTAGGATGAAACAAAATGTCTAAGAATAAGAAACTACCAAAGAGAGGATTTTTTTGAGGAAAATGTTTGATTGAGATGTCCGAATGAGAACAGTCTGATAGAGAAGGATGTAAGAGACAAATGCAGAAATGTGCTTGTACACCACCTTTACCATGTCTCTTCTGCCGTTTTTTTTTTTCTTTTTTTTTTTTTTTTCCCCCAATGTTCATAGTTTTAAATAGAAATGCTCATAAATGTAAGTCTGCATCTCTGAGGCCAAAGAGTAGATCCTGTGACCAGCTTTGGGATGTGAGAAACACAGTTTATGGCACTTGCACAGCTGATAGTGATGTTGAAAGTATAATACTCTTAAGAGAATCTTATGGATTGTAACAGTGACATTTGGAAAATATGTCAGTTGCTAGAGTGGATACAGCTAGCTGTTAAAAAAAACTACTTCTGAAATGTCAGGGAGCAAAACCAGAATGTGGGTTGTTCTAAAAGGAAGCAGCTACATATGAGCTAAATAGTTGCAAAATAATAATTTACTACATATTGTGTTATTGCCTTATATATATAAACACAGTCATTAGGAAAAAAAAAAGGAACTATTAGTAATTTCCTAATAAAATTGTGCAGCAAAAGCTAGTTATAGACAAAAATATTGATCATGTATTGTGGCTTGTAGAAGACCTTGAGATTTCTTAAAACATTTATTTTTTGTTAAGGGTTTGCTAATTAAAAGTGCACATCAGGGATTTTGTTTTCAATAACTGAAAATGCCTACTCATATATTTAAATGAAGATAATAAGGAACTTGAATAATTTTGTTTCCAGGTTACAATTTGCTTATCTCTGGTAGTTCCAAGACTTAGACACATGAGACACCTAGACATACCTCAAATACAGGCAAACTAAGAGTACAGACTATCATTTGCAAATTAATTTAGCTGAGAAGGTGGTCTCTGCTGCCCACACTGCCCATTCTCTGGAGCTGTATCTCTTCTAGCCACTATAGTAGAACCACAAATGAAGATGCTTAATACAAACCAAAACTATGAGGCAAATTGAATGTGCTTCTGCTAGATATTAATATAGATGTGCAGAGTTGATTTGGTTGATTGCCAGATAGCCACTCAGCTGTTCTCTAACTGCCTGTTCTCAACAAATAATAAAAAAAAGTGTGATAAGACAAAAGCTTTCTTGTGTCAAGATAAAATCAGAAAGATCACTTACCAATTAACATCACAAAAATGAAAGGGCTCAACTTGAAGAAAGTTAATTTCTTGCCAATTAAAATAGAGTCACATAGTAAAAACCAAACAGCTTCACCCCCATCTTTTCAATCACATAATCTACTTCTTTTCAATCTATGTTATTGCTTCATTCCCAGCTCCTTTGCCTCCTTCTGACACTGAGTTGCAGGGGGGACAAGGAGAGAGGATTGATTTCAGCCAGTTCATAACAGTTCCTTTCTGCTGCCTTTTCTCCCCGTATTTTCTTCCTTGTGCCAGTGTGGGTCGTCTCCAAAAGCTGCAGCTTCCTTCAGGGCACATCCGCCTGTTCCAACACGAAGTTCTCCTCAGGCTGCAGTGTGGCAATCAGCTGCTCTCTGTGTGCTGCAGGGGAATTTTTGCTGTGGTGCCTGGAACATCTCTTCCCTCTCCTCTCACCTTGGTGCTCAGAAGATTGTTCCTCTCAGTTACTCCCACTTCCACCACCCTCACCTCCTCCTTCTCAGTGATAAGCAGAATTTTGCCCCTTTTAAAATACATTTTCCCTGAGGCACCACAGTCCTGACTGGTGGGGCTATGCCACGCCCTGTGATGGATCTGCTGAATCCCACTGAAAATGCCTGTGTCACATAAGAAGCATCCCAGTCTCTCCTCACAGATGGCACCCCTACAGCCCCCACTGGACACATAAACCCAGTGCAATTACACACTGGGTACTGGTGTGTCAGATAACACAGGGGAGTCCTTTCTTTATCAGGAGGGAATCACTTTTGGAAGTAGAGCCAAGGGGACAGGCTGAGTTTAATCACTAGTTGTGGTTGTGAGCCAGCTCTCTGGCCAGTCCTGTGAACTCAGCTGAGGGTCTACTGCAGCACACACATGCAGTGGTTTGGCCTGTCAAGGGCAAAAACTGTTAGTTTTTCTACAGCTCTCTCTGCAGTAAGTTACCAAGTGTTTGCTTGTAGATCTGCTTATGCACACTCAGGACTTCTGCTGCTCCTGTTCCTGTACCAAGTATTTTGATAGACTCAGGATTAGGTCCTTTGAGACAGTCACTAACTACCAAAGTCCCAGTAGCTTTACATTGTGAAAAATGGGCCTGTGATTGATACTTCCACAAAAAAGGAAAAAGTCAATAGATAGTAGAAAAAATGTAACTTCTTACAGCCTGTGTTCAGGATCTGTGTGCCATTTCAGGCTCTTATGAGTAGACTGAGAAGTTGCTGCTTTTGCCTCTCAAGATTAACTTCTTATTTGAAAGCACTGAGCAAGGCGTGTGATGCATGATGACATAGAATATATCATGGAAAAGGAAAATATATAATTAAAGAGATTGTGATTAAAAGCTGTGAGCTCAGTAACATTTTTATGAAGTTATAAAGTAGTTTTCTGGTAAAATTTCAAATGTAATATTCAGTTCATTAACAACTCTCATCATCCTCAAATCCATAAACATTAATTTATTTTACTGTATAGCAATTTCTAAGAAATGTAAGTCATAAAATGTAAGAGAAAGAGTTTAGATATGGATTCAAAAAGAGAGCAATCAGATTTTATTTCTCTTCTAGTTAGTGCTATCTGTTGCCTTTTTTCTTCCTTTTTTATTGCTCCTTCCTTTTTCTAATTACCATTTGTCATTTTATGCCAACTGACATAATTGTAAGTCATTATGTAGGATACTGATAGCCTGAGAAGCAGTTGCCTCACACATAAACTCTTGTGTCCAAACGTCCACTTAGCAAAGAAGTGGATTTTAATTTCTCACCATTCATTACTATTTCAATTGCTCTAAACAGAATAATTGAAGAGCAGCAGGTGCTTTTTATTTCAGTTCTTTAGTCTTGTTTCTTAACTTACCTTTTTAAATAGCAGTGTTCTTTCACAGAAAGAAGGCAATTAATTCTTCTGTATGCCAGAAGATGCCACTGTAGTACTCACTTACAAACAGTAAAGACTGATGACAGGGGAGAAGGACATGAATATTACCAGACACACCATCTGATTGATTGCACCCGAGAAGATATTACTGTGAGTATGCTAAAAGTACAGGGTCTTAATCTGGTGAGAGAATGAGATTCTGAAACATTTATTTATTTATTTGTTTTAAATTAAAAAGAACAACTACATATTGGGAATTAAAGGAGAAGTTATTTTATGGCATAATTTCATAAACTGCAATCCTAGTCCTGTATTTGCTGCCTTGGATATTTATGTGCTACAGCAGTGTACCAAACACTAATATGAGTACATGTTCTTTCTCCGAAGGATTTTTCTAGAAAGGATTTTCCTGCTGTTTAATATACCATATAAATCATTTTGAAAAAATAGTGTTCTTAGGTTGCTATTTCATTTTCTTCTGTATCCAGTTAATCGCAGAGAGGCTTGAGATCATCTGTCTGCTTCAACGTCATGGTTCTTTTTTTCTTTTTTTTTCTACTTTAAAAATTCTTTTAGTGAGCAGTCCATCACTAGCTTTAGAAACTAGGTTTTTCCCCAGGTGATAAAGAAACAGGGCAGCCAGAAAATATTTCCCCAAAAGATCTACCTAAAAGAATGTTTTATTTTATTTTGATTTACTTTATTTTAGGAACAATTTGAACATTTTATCTCTTGAAAGCAGTGCTACTTGCTGGTGACAGGGGAGAAGAGGAAGCAAGGTTACTGTTTAACTCTGTAATGATCAAAAAAAGATTCAAATTGATAATCTATAAAGAATTGCAATAGGAAGAAGCACTTTAAAAACACTTTCTTTGAACAAGAAGAACAATTAATTGTTTGTCCTCAGGGTGCCTACATAAGAAAGTGAGCAAAGTGTGTGTGCACTTAAGTTTTCCAATGGGGCACTGCAATCCACTCTCAAATGTGAGTGTCATCAAACGGACAATCAGAATGCAGTTGTGGAATTTAAATTGTGCAGGTTCTTCTGCCACAAAAGGTGGAAAAATTACTCGCAAGCACTGTAAAATGTATTTTTTATGTCATGTATTATCAATATTCTCTTTTTTCAGTTCAATATATCAAATATCTATCAAATATTTACAAACCTCATATCTTGAGATCAAGCAGGTTTGTCAGCTAGACTTAAGAATTTTTCAGTTCTAGTGACTGGCCACCAGAGAGGTGTTACCTCACTTACTGTAAGTCTTTGAACCTAACCCTTCAGCAAGTTGTTCACCCATCATGTTGTGTGCATGTCTAGCTGTATGCTGGACGTTTTATTCACAAAAATTCTGTGAGAGATAGTATCAAAAGCTTTTCTAAAATCCCAAAAACCCATGTGTACTACCTTCCCTTTGTCTGCTGGTCATAAGCGGTTCGTTTCCACATCCAGCACATCTATTCAGCCTGCTCAGTGTACTCAGTAGCTCCTCTGTTTTTAATCATCTCTTTAGTGAAACAACAGAATATGTCATCAGAATTCATAAGTAACCATGAGGACTAAAATCCTGATCTCTGTGCTGTGGCTTTGAAAGGCACACTGAGCTCCACGAGGGGGTGAGGAAATTGGGGATGCCTATTACACTGAAATACATGCCTTCTTATCTTCATGAAACACTGGCTGATCATTCTGTTCTTTCCTTCAGATTTCTCAAGAAGTATGTAGGGAGGAATGAGAAAGGATATTTAGTCAAGTGACAGATTATTGTAGAGTTGATTACTATGAGGCAAAACAACTCACATACCTGCCTATTGTTATTTTTGATTAAACATCTATCAAAAGTTTTTGCTGAAACAATCAAATTACTTGAATACACCTACAAAATTGGTCTAAGAATAGTGAATAGTCAGTCCTATGGACTGAACATTAGTGTTCTTACTGGACCCATGATGAAATGTTAAATAGTAATTACACTTTGAGACTTTGTTTTGCTTACTACCATTGTAAAACTTCCTTCATTACTTCTCCACAGCATTTCATCCTCGCATCTTTTTGTTTTGTGAATACTAAAATACACCCTGAAGTTGAGCACTTATATTTTTAACTTATAATTGTATAATTAAAAGGTGAAAGTGCGTGTTTAAAGCATCAGCAGAATGCATTCTTGGCAAAGAAGGTAAAGCATATAAACTGTGTATCCCATCTGTTACAAATTTAGGATTTTTTCCCCAGTAATTACAACAATTTTATCTGGAAAACAGGATTTATTCTACCCTAAACACAGCTAAAAATAACTGTGAACAAAGGTATATTTGGAATGAAATTGAACTCACACAAAACCTAATTTTGATTTTAGCAAAAACTAACTCAATTTCTATCACACTCCCTGGGTTTCATGTTTACTGATGTTCACATGCATTATTCAGAAACACCAAATATTAGGTGAGAGGCAAAGCACAGTGTGGCTGAGGCATTTAGTATGCAATAGAGAATTTTTGATGACTCATAGGTAGGGCCAGTGATATAGGCAGTGAATATTATGTCACTGTGCACATCAGTGTTGCAACAACAAACTGCTTATTCCTGTTTTGCTGCACTGAATTCATCTTTATCTATTAAAAAGTATGATGGATCCAGAATCATTTGTGATGAAGCATTTAGTCACAGCTGTGCCCACATCTCTTTTTGGAAAACATCACTGGTAAATATTATGATTAAATGTTGAAAACAATTAAAATTGAAGACTTTGATGGACCACTTCTGAACATTCCTTTTTATGAAATAATCTACATTTAACTATGCAGTGAGTCGACTGTGCCTGGATGCCGTGTACCCACCAAAGTCACTCTATTATTCCTCTCATTCAGGACAGGAGAGAGAAAATAAAAGGAAAAATCTTGTAGGTTGAGATAAGGACAGGGATAGGTCACTCACTGATTATCATCAAGGGCAAAATGGGCTTGACTTGGAGATACTATTAAAACTTAACATCAATGAAATCAGAACAGAGTAATAAGAAATTAATCCAACCTTTAAAACACCATTGCCCCACTCTTCCCTTCTTCCTGGGCTCAACTTCATTCCTTATTTTCTCTAGCTCTCCTTTCACCAGCAATGCAGGAGCACCAGGAATGGAGAATTCCTGGTGGAATTCTCCAGGAGCACCAGGAATTGTGTTCAATTCATCATGTGTCTCTGCTACTCCTTCCTCCCCAGAGGAAAGACTTCTCACAGACTTCTGCTGCTCCCTTCCATGCGAGGGTCCCTTCCATGGGGTGTATTCCTTTACTAACAGACTGCTCCAACATGGATCCCCCATGGGATCACAAGTCCTGCCAGGGGCTCCTTTCTCCAGAGGCCACAGGTCCTACCAGGACCATCACTTCCTTTAGGTATCCATCTGTTCTGGCATGGGGTCTTCCACGTGCTGCCACGTGCTGCTGTTCCACCATGGACTTCTGCAGGTTGCAGGGGCACAGCCTGGCTGCACCATGGGGTACAGCAGGGGAATCTCTGCTCCAGCACACAGAGCACCTCCTGCCCATCCTTCTGCACTGACCTTAGTGTCTGCAGGGCTGTTTCTCTCAGATATTCTCCCTCTTCTCTCCAGCTTCCATTGCAGTGGGTATTTTTCCATCCTTTTAAAATAACATTATCTCGGAGGTGCTAGCCCTGTCACTGATGGGCTCTGCCTTGGCTGCCTTGGAACCAGCTCACATTGTCTCTGTGAGACAGTGGGGGAAGGAGACAGTGGGGGAAGTGTCTGAGAGCATCTTAGAGTAATCACCCCTGTAGGTCCCCCACTACCAAACCATGGTGATGCAAATCCAACATACACTAATATTTTATTAAAATATAACAGAAGTGTAAGGCAGAAAGCAAGAGAACATCAATGTACTTTAAGTTAAATTTTGTAGTGTGTTTAGGTGCTGATTTTGATAATCAGCTAAACCAGTGGTTTACATACAGGACTGAAGTATGGCCATATAGCATATTTTATTGAGGCTGTGTAAAGACAATATCTCACAGCATCAGGCATGCTGCTTTTCAGAGAGTGATCTTTCTCTATTTATTTTTTTTTTGCCTGTTTGTTTTTAAAAGTTCAATATTTACCAAGAATGCCACTTTCCTTTGATTTTTTCTTTGGATTAAAAGATATCCGGTAAATGCATTCTTAGATTGTATAAAGTTTTTTAAATCCAGTAATTTAGTCAATATTTAAAACTATAAATATCAATTTTTTGAATTAATAGTATATTTAGCATGCTAGAAGATTTACCAATTAGTAGCTTATGTAAACCTCGATCTTGAGACTGACAATTCTCATATTAAAAGATTAGAGAAAAATATTTCCTCTAATTATCTATTCTTGCATGCAATATGAATCTTTTTTTTCTTATCACAGAAAACTTGCAATCATTAACATGTTAATTTTCCTTATATTGTCTGTGATACATTTCTACTGTTATCTAAGTATTTAGTGAGTATTTCTTTGGGTTTGTGTACATTTTCACATGGAATACAAACTGACACTGAAATAACCTCTTTTTTTAATTAATGGAAGTACATGTCTCATTATTTTCCTGAGTACAGTAAGAAGCAAATAACAGATTTCTTTGTTTTGTCCATAATTTAGAACATCTGTCTTGTAAGTGCTCTGTCCCTTCATTCTTTTTTCTGAAGTATATTAGCAGTATCTTTCCTCACCATACCCTTTGCTTTCCTATTATTTTCTCTGACCGTTCCTGGCACAGAAAATTTCAGTTTCACCCATCTATCTGAAGCCAACTACTAGCTCTCCTTTGGTCTGGGCATAATCTCAGGGCTCTCATGTTATGCACAAGGAATCCCTCATGCTGCTTTAACAAGGTTTCAATGAATATACATTGCAAAAATTAAGAGCTCAAAAATTGAATTTTGAAAAGGCTTGAATTTCCTCCTGAGTATTTTAGTGCATCTGTTTCCTTTTATTCCACTTTTATTGTTACAATGATTTAGAATTTTCAAATTTCCTCCACAGCAATAAGCAATGCTAAAAATATATTAAAGGCCATCTTTCTGTAACCCCATGACTCATGAAGCTCTGCCTTTACAAGGGCAGCAAATATGCAGAAACTGATCATTTGAGACAGCTGACATAACTTTAGCTGCCTTAATCCTTTCAACAGACTTTGAGAGCCGAGAGAAATACAGCCCTGGTCATAACCCTTACTTTATCTATTTCAATTCTCAAGTTTACCTCTAAAATCAGTGAAAGTAAGGATAAGAAAGGAGGAGGGAATATTACATTCTGTGGTATTACCATGCATTCATATGTGGGCAAGAACCCTCATTCCTAAGCAAAAGGCACCATCCCCAGCTTCAGTAAATATTGGTCTAAAAATTGTTATATTGATCATATTGTTGATTTCAGTGAATATAAAACACAGATACCTGCTCTTTTCCTTCTCTTAACCTGTATAAACAAAAAAACACAAACAAACAAACAAACCCCCAATTTTCTGCCAAGAAGTTTAATAACTGAAGAAACAGCTAAGGAATTTCTGCTCCTTATTTCATACTTTCAGAGGCTGGAGACTGGTTTTGTAAAAATTTTCAAATCTTATATTTTTCTTTTACGTGTAGAGTATTCAGCTGAGCCATACAGTATGTAGAATGAAAATTGTTGGCTTATTTGGTCTGAGTACCCTTTCTGTTGCAAAAAGCAATCAAATTATTGTTTTAGCACTTTTAATATCAAATATTGATCATCCACTAAATTCATTTCAGCTACCAGACTCTTTAATTATGAGGCCCAGTAAAAATATAAATCAATAAGCTACTAAAGATTTAATTGAATCAACTGTAATGGAATTATTTTATTCTTTACATTGAAATTAATGTCCTATTTATAGTAGTGGTTTTGCAGCACATATGCAATAGCATACATTGGCTAACAACATACATTCTTTTTGCTTTATACAGCTTAATTAAACACACAGTATGATGCCTTATAGTAAAAGTAAGACAATGCCTTTTTTACATGAACTAGATCCACAGTGAGCAAGAATGTATTTTGTTAGAGAAGGCCGTCAAAGACTGAAAACAAGAGTCACCTTTTCTGTAATTTAAAATTATGTGAATCCCTTAAAGCCATATGCTATCTGATGAAACTATGTAAAAGAAAAATTATTAAAAAAAATAAAAGATTATTCTGTTTTATTAGCTAATTATTGAAAGAAAATCTTATTATTCTTTTAGCTTATACTAAGGTTCCTGTATCATGGTCATCACAAGATCAACAATAACCTTAAGTAACATGGCATAGTCTGTCACATCATGGTTGCTTTTCCCTTGTCTCTTCATGGATAAACTATGTGTGTACACCAAAATTTTTAATTCCCTGCAAACCAAGGTCAGAGAATTGTGTCTCACATCTGAAGTGTGAGAAGCTGTGCTACTGCTTGCCCTTTATCCAGCTTGGCTAAGGATGTCAGTAAGACTGATGCTAACTGCATATTTTCTTCTAACAGCTCTCCCCTGCACAGAATTAAACAAGTTATCTATTGTGCTCTTTTGTGCTGGGATAGAATCAATTTTCTTCATAGTACTTTATAAGGTGCTGTCTTTTGGATTTGTGAGGTATATTAATAACACGGCAATGTATTAGCTATCAAGCATCAAGGCCTTTCCTGCTTTTCACAGTGTCTCATCACCCCTGATGAGGGTGATGGCTGAGATGCACAGGGGAGGAGTCACAGCTGGAACAGCTGATGCCAAGTGACCAAAGGGATATCCCACACCTTTATGGTGCCATGCTGAGCAATGAAAGGGGTGGAGAGGGAAAGAAACAGGAAGTTGCAGGGGCATTCAGAGTGATGGTGTTTGTCTTCTCACTGTTGCAAAGAATCCTGCTTTCCTGGAGGTGGCTGAACACCTATCTGCCCATGGGAAGTGATTGATGACTTCTTTGTTTTGCTTTGCATGTGTTCATGGCTTTCACTCTTTCTGTTAAATTGTCTTTATCTCAATTCACAAGTTTTCTCACTTTTACCCTTCTGATTCTCTCCATTGTCCCACTGGGAAAGGATGAGCTAGGATCTGTATGGGGTTGTGTTTGCTGGCCAGGGTTAGACCACACACCTACAAAAAAAAAAGTCTATTTACTCCCTAAGTGAGTATTGATCTTAGTTTATTTTCCACAGCTCTTTACTATATCATCTATATATCTATATCTGTATCGATCTCTGTATCTATCTCTATCTCATGTCGATATAGATAGATGATATAGATATAGATATAGATATAGATATAGATATAGATATAGATATACATATACATATACATATAGTTAATTTGAAAGCTTGAAGACTGATAGGAATGAATGCATGGTTTATAACATTATTCTGTGTTGTTATTAAAGAGAACTTTTCAATGGAATTGTGCTTAGTGTAGTTTTCTCAGTTGAAAATGAAATTATACTTATCTACAATGCATGTATGCAGTGCTTAAAATAAAATAGTTTGAGGAATGCTAAGCCTGGTATCCATCACCTCTTCACATTACTCTGTAAAGCTCAGTATAAAGTTTAACATCAAAAGATAAGATACCTACATAGTTTTAAATTACTGCATAGCAGATAAGTGATTAGAGAAAAACCAAATTCAGATGAGATCATTAGAAATGAGAATGGGAAAAATGGATATGAGGAAGTACTATGGCCACACTAAGTTATTTCAGAGAAATGACTGCTTCTGCCAGTGAGTTTCCTACTCAAAACCAAACCCAACCAATTCCCTCAAATGCACTGTGGTATGACATCGTCTAACATACATAATTAAAGAAATACAGTCTTGAATAATATATTTTAGATTTATTTTTATCTTTTCTGATAAGATCTGCCATGATTTTCAAATCTTCCCTTCCAAAGTGTTAACATTCATTGCCTACAAAACTAAGAGCTGGTCTTTCTTTGGTGAATAATTGAAATAAAATGTCTACAAAAGAAAATGCAGAAACAGAAGACATTAAATTAGTAAGTGGTGGATTTTTTTTAAACCAAATCAGCATACTAAGATCATCATCTTTTCTTTTAGTGACATTTGTAAGCCATAATTGAGTGTTAGGGGTTTGACATATTACCACTTTACATCTGAGTCTTAGCAGGTATTTTTTAGAGTAGGCTGTAAGCCCTTCTCAGGTACAAGACAGTATAACTTGTTTTGAACTTAGACTAATTTCAGAAACATCCTTCCTCTGGCACATCATCTTTTATAAGTTAAGAAGAAATCTTCCAAGTGGATGTGCTACCAATAAGGAATGGTTACAAAGAAGAGAAACCCTGGCTTTTTAGGAGGAATCTTTGCTTTTTCTAGAGAATGCAATAACTTTTCATTATGTGGTCTCTAAGCTTTTCCACATTTATTTATTGTTTTATTTGTTTGGGCTTTTTCTGTCCATTTATGTAACACAGAATGTGCAACAACTCACTCGTACAAGTGCTTCAATGTTGTGAAAAAAAAACATTCTAGTCAGAATACAGGCTTTTTCTACTAGTAAATCACTTTATGGATCTCACCATCTCACCTGTAATTCCAGTATCGATGTTGGTTCTTCAGAGACTATTGTGCATGCATACATGGATACATCCAAATTAGAAATTAAATAATGTACTTCCTTCTCTGTTACCCTTTGTTTTATTTCAAGTAGAGTAAAACAGTGCTAACCTTGTACTCCCATGCTATTAAATCACATTTCCTATTTTAAACTTCAATAAATCACCTAATGCTTCAAAGTCTTGCATTTCTTATCTTACTCTGCCTTATCCTTAATAAATAGCAGTCTGTTTTCCAGGCTTCTACTTCTATATCTTCCTTTTCTGTAGCATCCTTTCCTATATTCCAGATTACTCTTAAAAAATAGCCTTTATTCTTAAACCAAATTGAAAGATTTCTCCTGAATCTGTTCTATTTGTTTTATCTTGGACTTTTATGTTTTATCATGGTGACTGTTTTGCTTTTGGCATTCTGACATTTTTATTTTGCTAAAGCATGTCAATTTGGAGAACCATAGGAAGGAAATAAGCCTTTACTAATTAATCAGAACTAACATCTTAAGGAATTGAACCATTGCTAAAAAACACCTTGTCTTCAAACTTACGTGATAAGTTAAATTTTATATATTTTTTATAATTCTTAAAGGGACATATGGTGAACTTCAGTAACTATTTTACTTCTGTAATTTCTGAAAAGTTAATATAGAACATTGTTATACCTGCCTATATGCTGCATAATTAAAATATAGGCAGACCCTCCACAAAATATATTTGGTAATAAATATAAAGTGAGTGTAAATAAGCCTATTTCCCTATACCAGAATTTAGGAATAATATCTTGAATATTTAAAAATTGTCTGATTGAATACATATATTTATGATGGTAAAATCATTGTGTCCACCACCGAACCTAAAGAGTATTAGATCAGTTTGAGGGCAACAGAAATCTCCAAAACGTAAGTAACCGAGTTTATCTTATTTTTTATGTATTTCAAGGTGGCCCTATTCTTACAGAACTTTTTAAACCTACTCATATCCCAGAGAAAGGTCTTCAAACAAATGAAGTTATTGAAACCCTGAATTAAATCTCCATGTGCACAGTGCCACTAACATGCCTTTTTTCTAAAGTATCAACTTCCACAGTGAAAAAACACCTATGTTAACAACTGTATCAACAAGTATAAAAAGTTTATTTTTAGAATGAAACAGTTCCATGAGCATGGATAATCTGAATGTATTTATATTTATATGGATATGAAATATGTTATTTGAAAAGAAACTTCCTTAATTTTCAAAACTGTTATCAGACTTAATAGTTCTATTATACATTATAACTTCAAGAGCATTTCATTCAGCATATATTCAATTTTTATTTCTTTTTCTTTCCATTTTTAATTGAGCAAAAGAACTTCATCAGAATAGAAGTAAAAATCAAATAATCATAAAATTATTTTGTTATAAAAGATATAAACAAGTGCATTAAAATCTACAAATAAATATAAATTTATTTTGTATTTGTCTTTCAGAAACAAAAACCCATAAATGGGGAAATTTTTATCTTTCAATATGTAGGTTTCTTCTTCTGTTTTAAGGTCCTGGGGATTACATTATAGAAATTAGACAAATGTAGAATATAATCAAAAATACTCTTCTTTTTGTTCAAGAATTTATAACCCAATTGATTTTAAAATCTAATGATACAGATTAAAATAAAACTTTTTGTAAGTTTATTTAAGAAGTAGGGGATTTTTTTTGTATTTGTTTTCATTTTGCCATGAGTTTAGCACGTTTATGAGTTAGAGTTGCTAATCCAAAAGGAAAGACTGTAAGAGCAGACTCAGAAGTATATGTCAAACTGGAGTCAGTGAAAGAATTTTGTATTTTCAGTTGCAAAGTTTGCTATAGATAAACTTCTTGTCACTTGGATCCATGCTGATTTGTAGATTTAGTAGACTTGAGGACCTTGATATAACCTGCATTTTGCAAACATTAAAAAAGCAAAATTAATTCTGACTTTTTCTAAGGTTGCTATGAACTCATATAATTTAAATATGTATGAGATGGAGCATTTGCTATAAAGCATTTTACAGGCTGAAAGGGAAGATCTTAATTTAACATGCTACATTTAATATCTAAAAATTTTCAGCTTGTAAAATTCTTTCTTTCTTTCAATCCTTTAAAAGGGTAAATGAATGGGTTATTCAGTCACTGGTGCTATAATTGTCTCAGATTCTATTACAGAGAATTTTCTATTTGCTGCTTAATCTCTGTCAGGATTCTTTTCTAAATCCTTGTCTTTTAACAAACTGGTTACATTTTTTATTATATTTACACAGGTCTTTAAGCGCCATTAACTTGCAAAGAAACCAAAATAATGTAAATATATTTGAAAATCTACTTTTCATGTAAAAGAAGCTTTTCTGAATTAAATAAAAACAAATTCTTCCTAGAACAGTTTTCTGGCTCTTGAGTAGTCCAGTGTTTGTCACTGTATTATAATAATCTTAGTGATGTTTTTTTACAGTTCTTCTGATAAGTGGGTTGTGTAGAAGTTGAAATAAGAAAAAGTCAGTTTTCTGACTAGATAGTCATGTAGACTTGTATAGACATGTTTAAAGAAACCAGTTTCATATATTGTATTTTGCCTCGAACCTTGAGCTTTCTTGCTTTCCTTCTACTCCTATGGGTGAGTGAGTGAGAGTCTTGGAAGGGGTTTGGCACTCGCTGAGGTTAGCCCACCACATATACATTGTCAGATAATTACACATATACACACCAGTTATAAATGCCACAGAATATTTAAAACCCATTCCAATGATATTTCCATTTTCTTTTTTTTTTTTTTAATTATTCTTCTGTGTATTCTTCTTGCGTGCCATTTGTCCCACAAGAAAAATTCTGACATGTTTTGCAGGACCATGACACATTATTGTGTGATTTTTTTTTTTTTTT
>VWYO01017917.1:31060-42656 GCA_013400275.1 Rhadina sibilatrix | reverse complement strand
ATAATGAACCCTGAGTTCTTATTAAAGAGTGACTTAAGATCCTACCTAATGTTATTCTATGTCTTTGGCTACAGAGAAAAATAATTTTCTTGCAGCTTTTATTTGGTTTACTAAATAAATAAACAAGCCATGTGTTATATCACTCTAGAATTTAACTCTGTGTAGCCAATGTAAGTTATTATGTCTTCATGAATGCCTACAATATAAAAAAAGATCTTTTCACTGTGTTGTAAAAATAATGTCCAAAGTTGCAATGCATTATACTATAAAGGGTCCTAAGATTTTATGCTCAGAAAAAATTGATTTTTTCCACTCATCAGAATTTTTATTAATCTTTTTCTCAAATATATAAGTGAAATGCAGTCCAAATTTTATTAGCCAGCTTATATATAATTAACTTTCAGTTCAAGTATAAAATAAAATATGAGAGAAAATGAATTTTTTAAAAAATTCTTTTCAATATTCTTCAATGAATATAAGTGATATAAAGTGGGATTTGTCCCAATTTGTCCTCATCAATGACCCAATTTAGTTCCTAAATCTAGAAGACTTTAGATTCCCTTTATATTCTATCAAGAAAATTGGATAATTCCAAATAAAGTTTTCTTGATCAAAAACTATGGAATTATTAAAATCTAGATTAATTTTTGCTCATAAGTAGCTATTTTGTCTATGATGACAAGAGAGAGACTCTAGATCACTCAAAAACCAGAAGGATATCCAAATATATTCCCTTTAAAATCCAGCTTCACGCATAAACTTGATTTTCAGAAAATATCTTAGGCATTTTTAGACAAACTTGTCTTAATTTCTAAATATCCAAGTTTTTGAATTTCTTCATGGAAAATAGGATTTTTATAGACTATATCCTCAGAGATGATTATATGCCTACATATGATTTACTTTTCAAAAAAGGAATCAAATTTCTTTCTGAAAACTTTTATGTGAACAATCAAGTACTGTGTAATAAATTAATGGAAAACACTGGAAATAATATATTTCAATTTTTGATGAACCAAAAGCATTAGGAAAACCTTAACCTGCAAAAGGTTAAACTGATAAACAGATACGTAACATAAAAGTGCATTTTTAGAAAAGAATTGGAAGATTGAACTTTGAAATATGTGGCTATAAATATGTAACAATACATATGGCTACTTTTCGCTTATTGTTTTTGGGTGGTTTGGCACTTTTTTCTTGTCAAAGAAGTTGATGTTGGTGAAAAAACTACCTGCTTGTAAATCACTGTCTACTGGTTCAGGAACAACAGCTAATTAATAACCTATGTTTTTCACCAAAGGAAATTCTCATATTTAAAAAATAATGACTATAATAACTTGCATGCACTGCATTACGTAACTATGCATATAAGATTTCAATCTTCCTTTTTTTAAAAATAACTGTGTTTGTATTTACTTTATCAAACTCAGATAGTGGGGATGTCGGCCCAGTTTTCATTACTAACATCTGAGAAGTCCTTTGAGAACTCAGTGTTTATGTAAATTTTCTTAGCAACACTGGAGAGCTAAATCTCAAGAACATTCATGAGGAAAATTCTAAGAACATAAGTAAACAGATGAAAAATTATTAATATCTTGAGACTGTTTAATGTAGTATAATAATGGCTCCATGGCATTTTCTTCATACTTTTGGTATAATTTTTCATTTCTAGTCTCACAGTATAAACATATATGTTTTCTGTCTGTTCCAGTAAGAGTAATTATGACAAGAACCTAATAAATCTAATCTACTCTGTTCCATTTTTTTTTTTATCCTGGACCCCGCTCAGAACTCGAAGTACTCACATAATTGATTACAAAAGAGATTTCTAACTTAAGCAGGAAACAGTCTTTGCTGCTTTGCAAGGATAAACTAGGTATTAATATTACAAATGTAGAAGACTGTTTTACAACCTCTAAGGGACTCCTACAGATTTGACCAGTCAATTGCCTGCAGAATTTAACTGTCGAAAACAGTTCCTCAAAGAAAACAGCTGTCTCATCTTGAGTGAGGATGCACAACAGAGGCTGTGGAAAGAAGCATGCCTTCTATGAATAACATTAATTAATTGAACTATGAAATAAACAAACTCTTAAAATGTGTTTATTTTTCTACAGTATTTAATTTACTGTCATGCATTTTTTTAACTAAGTTTTTTGTTGAATACAAACCTTACCCTCTGGTGAAATTTTTTCTCTACTTACTTAGCCATGATGAACTTACAGTGTCTCAAAAATGTTTGCAGTAACTTTTGCAAAGCAATAATGTGTAATTTTTCATTTTTTAAATTGCTTTCCTATTAAAATATCTATTTAAAAGCAAAATATCAGTCAATGCTATGAGATTAGACCAAGAACATTCCTAGGTATCAATTAAATTTTAGTTAGATTTCTTTAGCCTTTGCTCTATAACCAGCAATTAGACTCCTTGTTTAGAATCAGAATGGGTCTTTTGGACAGAAGCTTTATTTTTATTGCATTTGCAAAGGTTTGCCACATTTTCTTTCTAGATGGGTGCTACTTACTCTTTCATAAACCATGTAATTTTCTAAGTCTAAGTCTTGGCAATTTGCTCAAGTATTCTGTTTTAAAGTGAGGTGCTGATGTAAGCACTGGTGTCTTCTCTCTGGTTACTTGGGAATGGAAAACAGGACCCAAGGGAATGGCTTGAAGTTCCCTAAACCCAGGGGTGGTGTGAGTTTGCGAGAAATGTTTTATAAGTTTTAGTATAGTTTTTTGATTGTAATTTTAGTGTGGTAGATACCTTGAAAGGACCCCTTGCCCTAGAATGTATTCTTATCATAGTTTTATAAGGGTTTCTAAGACAACCTGAGTGTCTGCTTGGAGATTCCTTCCTATTGGTTCTTTTCCCTGTTCCATTTCTGTTTTATGTATAATTATTCCCTCTGTCCATCACGGAATTTTTATCTCCAAGGTCCAAGAGTTGCGACCACTGGTTGGCGGAACCCCTTGAGACCACTCCCAAACCTACTTTAGATTTGCTAATGTTTAGGTAATTTAGCTGGCATGTATTGTTTAATTGTTTTATGGGTTTATACATTCTGTACCCACCCCTTGAACTGTCCTGAACAAAAACGCCCTGCAGCCCAAGGTTTGGGATCTCTCTGAGGCATCGAACTGAGGCTAGGGGATCCCCTGACCCCCTGAATAAAACCTCTGTTCTTTAAATGCCTTGGAGGGTCCTCTCTTTCTAAACCACAGCCTTGACAATGTAAATAGAACTGCCTGCGGAGCCAAGATCTCACCAAAAGGTACTGTTGAAGTGTATGAGAGCTGCTGGAGGCCCACGCTGAACACCAGGCTGGGCCAGAGAAAAATACGCAAAGCAACAGGGTGGTTTAGGTTGAATGGTAGAAAAAGGTTCTTCACCCAGAGGGTGGTTGGGCACTGGAACAAGCCCAGGGAAGCCTGACAGAGTTCAGGAGGAATTTGGACAATGTTGTAAGGCACATGGGTGTGATTTCTTGGGGCTGTTCTGTTCTAGGCCAGGAGCTGGACATCAATGACCCTTTTGATTCCCTTCCAATTCAGGATATTCTATGAGTCTAATATAAGTGTCTGTTCAAGTGGATGGAAATGCCCATTCTTTTCAGTGGAGGCCTATAGTAGATATAATTATTTGTAGAAACACTAGTGTTCTGTTGAAAAGTGACAAAACAATATGGAACACCAGGCTTAGCTTTTTACCTCTTCAGTGCAGTGTGCTATCTTCTGTATTCCTCTTTCAGAATTAGTTCTGTTCTGGTGCCTCTCATTCTGTCTTGATCCACCTATGCTTTGCAATGGTATTGTGAACCACTTTAATGTGCTTGTGCCTTGCTTGCATACTCATGCTGCACTCCAGCAGCATTGGTCTCTATGTTCCTTTTTTCCATTTTCTAACAAAGAGCACCTACTGCCAAGAGCTCTCATAATTGTCTTGCTGTGCTGTCATCTTTCCTACTACTTGTATTGACTGCTGTAACTCTTCAGTAGAGAAGGCAATATTTAGAGTACCCTGACACTTCTGAACAAAGATCTGAGGCACAACACAGATCAGACAATTGCTGTAATAGATTTTGTTTGCTCTTTTCAGGGTTACTATTTAAGCTCTGAAGTGAACTATTTTCTTTGCATTTAGTTACTATCATCTACATAGTGTAACACTAATAATGATAAGTAGTCAGACAGCAATAAGATTTCTTTCAGCCCCAAATGAATTTTTCTGTAATCAGAGAAGATAATTTAGGGTGAAGTAGTGATCATTAATCTAGGATGTCTAAACTGTCTGAAGGCCTCCAGCTGCTGTGAGAAAATGGAAGAATTCTTTTGCTGGAGTAGTTCTTTTGCTGCAGAAACTCTGCTGAGATGAAAAAATTGGCAATTTCCCTTATTTGGTTAATACTAAGCACATAGCCCTGCTGGTTCCTTGTGCAGATGTGCCCTGTACTCTGTGTGGCTGCTTTGTATCCCTCCAAGGCTCAATACTTTACAAAGCTGCTTCTCTCCTATCCTTTATAAATTGTGTCATTAGATTATCTTTTAATGCTATTTTCCTTTTTCTGGAATTGTTTGTGAATTGATTTACATACTATCAGATGCAGGTAGATACTGTGCTGTGAAGAGGCTGACCTTTGGCAATATACAACACAAATGGTGAAAATTAAATTACCTTTTCCTTTTTGAGTCTTATAAATCTAATGTTATTAGTAGCTAAGGAAATGACATCCACTAAAAAAATATGACTTTTATCTTGCTAGTGTCCTTTCAACTTTGTATTTGGCAACATCTTTTTTTTGGTCTGTATTCATAGCAGAAAGTAAGTCTTGTGACCTTTCTTTTTGGGTGATTTTTTTTTTTTTTTTTTACAGTGAGTTTAATGTGGTAGTTCAAATGGAAATGTATAAAATAGCCTGAAAATAAGAATTTCTCTAAGCAATGTCCCTCTTCAATATTTGTGAGGTGCTTGCAATATTCTTTGCTCTTATACAATGAATAAATAAACTGAAAGTAGACAGTTTATAATTGTGAAGCCCCATATTTCTTTGGGGATAGTGCAATGTAAATTTCCTTGAGGATGCAGTGACTGCTGTGATATGACATCCCGATAGAAATCAGTGTCCTCCTTATAGAACATGGGACTTAGAGCTGTAGGAAAAACCTCTTGGAATTAGTAGGAAATCCTGCAGCAGGCACACGTCTGTGGTATCATATGTTTAAATAAAAGCCACAGACTCCATGAACTTTCATATTAACAGCAGGATAGAGGTGCATCACTTTGAGAGAAACTCCCTGGTGCAGGTATTCACAACAGAGAAGTTACTGCACATTTTGCTTTGGCAAGTTGTGAAGTTGTGTTCTTTGCAACAGAAGAGGTCTCTTAACAGAGACTTTAGGAGAGTACAAAATAGGATCAGATCCTTTATCTTCCCTCCTGCCCAATGGAAGCCTTCTAGTGAAATTAAAGCATCCACTCCTTGGACTCACTGAGTGTTTCAGGCCATATTTAACTCCTTTTAAGATAATTATTCATTTTATTTATGTTGAGTTCTCATCTGTGTTATAGTGTATGGTACAGTTATTCTGCCATATAGGATGAAGCTTCAGCAGCTCTGTGAGGATCAATTAGACAAAACAATAGTATTAATTCTGAAAAAAACATTATTCCTTCTGTAAAACATTACCTATTTATCTCTGCCTTTTTATTATTATATAATAACAGGATTATTATTATTATTTTTTTTTATGGTTGATATGATGGGGACTTAAAGCTCTAATGGTCAACCTTGAAAAAATATCCTTTGTACACATGAACATGTTTTAAAAACTAGAAGAACTGGAAGTCACTGCTGACACAAAATTGTGGACATGTTTAGAAGACTATGGATAATTTAAAATACTTCTGACAATTTTGAAATAACATCAGTCTGTCATAATGAACCTACTTTTATTCAAAACCAGGGCAACCATAAAAAAGCGCATTGAGTCTTTATGTATTTAGTAGTTTCCAAAGTGCATACCTATCTAAACTTCTTTTCTTTCAAAATCCAACACTGAATGAACATATTTTTTTTCTTGATAGTTCAATTACTCTTTTTATGATTTCTCTTTTCTGTGCTCAGATTCAGACCAAAGAACATGTTTACCATAGAGTTATGAACCTGTGAAACTGAGACTACAGTAAAACTGCTGATGCAATGTTAACTACAGCAGCATGAACAATTTAATAGTTATTTTATTCACAATGAAAATACTTCAAAGAACTTCCTAAGACATTTGTAAAGGTAGCAGACAGAGGACTATGGGCTAAGGTTATGGACTTAATGGTCTTGTACACTGCAGAAATCCCTTTGTTTCAACTATAACCTTCCTTCTATTGTTTTCTGATAATTATTCCTCCAAATTATTAACTTTCTTGTATGTTTTGACCAAAGTAAACTTTTATTCTATATAATGAGGATTCTTTGAATTCTTCACATCTGCTTGCTTAGTAAGAATATCACAACATGTATGTCTGTAGTTCTTGCCTTTATGAGAAAAAAAACTTACAGATGGTAACTTGAATAACTTCAGGCACATTATAATGTTAATCGATTTGTCTTGATCCAAAATAGTTATTCTAAGTGCAAATTAAATTAAAATTCAAAAGGAAATAAAAATGAGAACAGTATCAGAACAGTTCTGGAGAGAACTGTGTGGTCAGTAAGATGTCTGAGTTGGGGAAGGAAAGGAAAATGAAGAGAAATTAACCATGATGAGTGGGAGATTTTGGATACCCTGTTAATCAGTCTTGGAAGTAAAATCAGAATTAATGTCCTTTATGGTTTTCCATATATTTATTCCTGAAATCATTTGGTCTGGGAAACATCTCTGCTGGCAGATGATTTGAGCTTGTTTTGACACATATGATCAATCACAGGATGGATACAAAGAAATACTTCCTTACTGTTTCTGTGTATTTCAATGTACAGTCCCAAGAATAATGATTATGAAAGTAGCACAGAGACATTGGTATGTAGAAAAATGCACATTTAAGATATAATCATTTCAAATCTCCTCACAAGTTTAAAAATTATGTTTCTCCACAAATTTACATAATTTCTCTAAAGATATCTTTTACCTTTACTCATCCTTCCCCTTGACAGGTTTTTCATTTTATTATTGATATATTAATATGTTAAAGTACAGTTTAGGCCACTATGCTCTTCTTTGTAGTTCATCAACCTATGCAAAAGTCTTTTAGGTATAGTTTGCGTAATTTCAAAAGAAAATGCATAGTAAAAGTTTTCAGAAAGACTGACAGGCTTATTCTGAGTAAATACATGCCATGTCAGTGGCATAACTATCAGCTGCTCTTCTTTGTATTTTTACTCCAGAGATAGGTTAATTTACCTTAAAAACACTCACCTGTTTGGTGTAGCAAACGTTTACTGATGAAATTAGGGCCACCATATGTACAGGCATAATGTGAATAATTTTGTAGGGGCAAGACGGATCTAGATTAAGGTAACAATAATCCCGTGCTTATTTTGATGGCTTTCTCCAAAGGAAAGAGAGCAAAGTATTTCTGGTCCAAAAAGTCATACACTTTCTGCAGGCTAAACACAGCTTTGGAGGATTGGTGGATGGTTGATGCTACTGTGATCACAGATTCTCAGCCTTGTATGACTTTCATAAAGCCTTTCACCAGATTTTTGTTACAGCTGGGGTTTTTTCTTTCTACTTTTCTTCTGTTAGAGCCAGGATTAAATAGTCAGGAGACACAGTTTGTGTGTTCGGAGTCAGATGTTTATTAATTCTTATCTATAGTACAGTCTCACAAGTTGTGAGTTCTGGCTAACATGGTGAAAAATGGCTCTGTCTCTAACTCTTTCCAAGGTCTTTTAAGCACTAATTGTCCAATTACGAGATGACACCTAAATTATTTTTACTTTAAACCCAATAACCCGTGGTCCGCAATGTGGACTTTTTCACCCAATTACAAAACACCACCCAAACCCATGAAGAAGAAGGTGAAAGAAGAACCTAGACGACACCATAAATCCTCCATCTCTATATATTACTATAGTCTAAAGCCTTAATTTCTAAATTTTCCATCCTGTGATATTACACAATTCTATTCAAACTACACACCCATAATCCCAGTGCTATCACTCAATTTTGGAAGCCTGTTACACGGCCTCAGGAAAGCCTAAAATTCCCAACTTCCAGGGTTCCAACATCCAGCCAATTTTTACTTCTCATTTTCTTGAGTAGAACAACTTGAACCAAGACCTTGCCTCTGTGTCTGCCCCATTTGAGCACCTCAGTACTGGGAAACGGAACTGAAAAATATCAGTATCACCAATTGGGCAGGCTTGGGAGAAGAAGAGTAAACTTCTGTGATGAAGTGGTTTCTTGGGAGAGGATGAGAGAATTGCATATCCTTAGATGCTGGAGGAGGTGAAATGACTCCTGGGAATAGGGCTGCCTGGGGCAAGAGCTCCCACAGCCTGGGGCCTGGCTAATACTTCTGAAACTTCTCATAGCCACATGACATCCCACTTGCCTTGAGCAAGGCTTAACCTAAAATAGGAAGCACAATCAGTAGAGCCTACATGGGATGGCAGAGCTCTTAGAAGGGAGATGCAAAAATAAACAAGCAAGAGAAACAACCAGAGAAATGGGTTTATTTATGAGCTGATAATTTTAATATATTAAAGCAATATAAATAATTATTCTTTCTCAGATTTAAAAATAAAATTAAACAGAAATACCTTTGTCAAAGACCAAGTTGAAAGTGACAAATTAGACGCAAGTAAAACATGTAGTTTCATGTCATCCTGTCTGTCCTCATGTTAGTGTATAAATGTTTCTTAAAGGGATATTAAATGATAATTTAAGGGTAATGATAAATCCCATTTGGCTTTAATAATTTTAGTAGTATAATTCCTACTCCTTCTCTTCAGGGATCATTGAATAGCACAGGAAATCTCCTAGGACCCAGTTCTGCCAGTCTTACCCTGAACAGTCATTTAATCCACCATAATCCCATGGAAATAATTTTAGGGATTTGTAGAGGAAGGTGCTAGTCAAAATGAAAGATCTGTCCTATACAGACAAGTTATGATTGCTGTTTTTAAATTTCTAAAATAATTTTATTTCTAATATATACTCCTTATTCAGAATGTGTTACAGGATGACGAGGAAGACAGTTTGTTATCTTTGATTATTTACAAATCTCCATAGTTTTCACTTATTGCAAATCATAGGTAGTCAAGGTGATGTAGTAATTTCTCTTATAAATCACTGCTTTTCCCTGTTTATTGACTGGCCAAACATTTTACTTCTCTGATTAAGGTTTATTTTTCTGTCTTTTTCTGAAGGAAAAAGAATTATCTTAGTCATTTCCAAAACAGAGAAAAAATAAGGGATTTTTTTCCCACTTATTTTTCCATAAAAGATGTCTGGGAAGAATTCTACAATTTGAAGCAGTTCATGTGTTGATTATCAGCAAATTCAGTGTTTGTCAACCCATCCAGATCTGACCTATTTGTAACATTAAACACTTATAACCTGTTGAGTCCCTAAGCAGTAAATTTCAACACAGTAGCACGATTTTCCTGGCAGTGTGCCGTTAATATGTAAGTGCAAAGCTAATTCTCCACACAGAGCATGGTGTAACCTGAGTAGAAATATTTATAATTTCTTTTCTAGGGGAATACATGTTGGATTTGAAGCAGGAGACCAGAACAGGGTACAAGATAAGATAATTATACTTGCATTTCTCAATTTTACTACTCATTAAATGCTCGTCTTATTTCATTTGACAAGGTAGGCAAGATACAGTCTCCCATTTTATAAATGTTGCAGAGGCATTTCTTATTTTTTAACTACACTGCTTCTGAAATGAAGATACTCATTCAGAATACTTTAGAAGATCTGTTGATTATATTCCTTTTCATAGCCAAACAAACCTCACTGACAAAATTCTGCTTTCTATCAATGTTTCTAGTTCTGGGATGTCAGCGTTATTTACCTATAATGTACAGAGAAGAAAATATCCTCAAGTCATGACCCTATTTCACCAGGGGGCTTTCTAGAGGAAACAAATGTGTTAAATGCTTATTTAATTCTGCTGACATTTTGGTTCCAAAACCCAGACAATCTACTTTCTTCTTTCAGGCTTGAATCCTTGCTCCTAGTTTTCCTGAATACAGTGTGTAATTACTTTTAAATTACTGCAGTGATTTCCTTCAAGAACACCTGGTGAATGATACCTCATATTTATCCCTCCCTGTAGAGACAGATAAATATGAGGTATTTCCCTGTAGGGGACATGTGGGCAGAATTGCACTTTACCTATATATGCATTCCTGTTCTACACTACTCCAATATAAGATATTTTCCCAGGTGACCTCATAGAACTTAATATCTCTGTCCGTCTTAAACACGGAGCTGAGGTTTTGAGTTTTCTTAAATAGAAAACTTGCTTGGAATCAACAGGTATTTGCATTTTCAATAGCTCTTTCCTTTTAATTTTACTTGAATATCTATTCCATCATAACATAATCTCTCATTTCAGAGGCTTTCTTGTCAAAGCCTTAACATCCATGAATCAAATACTACATTATTTCCTCAAACAAATAAAAACTGAAGTCATCAGTGGAAGAGAAAGCAGCAGAATGAAAAAAAAGATTGGAAGGACAGCAAGTTAGAAGGTTAAAAATAACCATGGAAAACAGCATAGGTACCTGTGACAAATTACTCAAATGGAGCTTGGAATCTGGCCTTCTCATTCCACAAAATTAAGAGAGTTTGGCAAGAATTTGTAGCTGCAGAATTGGAAAAAAAGTTAAAGGTGGTCCTGTGCTTTTGTTTTGAAAGAGTTCTGAACCACAGAAATGCTGGCTTTATCTGTCTTTTTCCTTACTATGAACTGTATTTTTCCATTTCATCATTTTTCGGCCATAGGACCTTCAAAATAGCTCTTCATTAAATTAAATCAATTTAAATTAAATTATGTATATTCATTTGAGGAAATTTATTTAATTATACATGGTTTTAAAATATAAATTACTTGTAGCCCATATTTTAAAGGAGTAACTGGCATTGGCCATTGATTAATGACTGCATATTTCTACTTTCTCTCCCAGGAAATCCAGAATTCAGGTGGATCCTGCTGCCTTCCCCCAAACACAGGGAGACGTAAAATTAACCCACTTGTTTGTTGATCAAACCAGATTAAATAAAAAAGAGAAAAAAAGTGTTTCTGAATTACTTTGGCCCAGAAAATAACCTGCTTGACTGCTGTCATCCAGACTTATTTCAATCAAAAGTTACCTCTGGAGTGTAGTTTTGTTACAAGCAATAATGAATGATCTAAGGGTGTAAGAAAGACAGATTTGTAGGCCAATATAAAATCTTTAATTAGATCTTTTTTGTAAATTATGAGTTACTTTACATGTGGCTGATATAAAACCTACTGACTTTTGACCCACTGTGTTTCCAGGGTAGCAGTTTCAGATCTGTAGAAACTAATATGTAGCCAGACTTTGGTACTATCTTGCTTCATGAGGACAGAAAGTTTCCTTCTTTAAATATCCATGGTAAAACAG
>VWYO01017917.1:175-31044 GCA_013400275.1 Rhadina sibilatrix | reverse complement strand
GTAAAAAAAAAAAAAAAAAAAAAAAAAAAAAAAAAATGCTTGCATGATTACTTAATCAATTAAATTGTTCATTAATAGTGGGATTCGTTCAGTAATAGGGTGAGCTGTCCCTCATGCCATAATGAAAAGAAAATTAAATTAAACTATCTCCATTTTTACATGCAAAGAGTGTCCAGAAGCAAACAAGTTCCAATGTAGTTATTAGTGCCTTCCTGATCCAGTTACTTCCTTTATACTGTATTGGGTTTAGAAACAAAATAATTTAATTGAGATTTTCAAAGTCAAGCACCTGGAAGTTAGGGAATAATGGAGGTGAACCTTAATTTTTGTCCTATGTGCTTGAATGAGCTTGAATGCTGACTGTACTGTGGAAATGCTCATAAGCTAGAAACTTACTACCCTGTGCTGCAAGCTTTTATAATGTAGAATTTCAGGGTAATTTCTTAACACTTACTCCTTCAGGAAAATAGTGAACATTTCCTATGTGTAATTTCAGAATCTTCTTACCCTACAGACCACATTTGCTTTCACATATATAACAGTAATATTACACCTGCCATTTAAGTATCTGAACCAATGGACTTATCCTAGAAACAGAAGAAAGATGGTCAGAAGAAAGTTTCAGTTTGTCCTGTTTCTTTTTCTCTGACCAGAGATTTAAATGATCTCCAGCTTCCCAAAATCTGCATACAAACTGACTGTGACCTATAGCACTTGGAAAGAGCTCATTGTTCCATTTATGCCTTGCTATTCTCCCTTTGAGTTTCTAGTTTATTAGGCATAGTTACTATTGTTTTATTGGAATAATCCAATGCAAAACACAGAAGACTTTCATACTAGAACTATGAGGTGAGGGTCTAAGTACAAGGTTCATGGTTAGTGTCCCAAGAAACATCACAGTAAACAGAGAAAAATGTTACTGTGTTATTTGTTGCTTTCTAGAAAGAAATGGGAACATGAGCTTCATCATTAGGCTGAAAAGGAGAGGAAAAAAGGCATCACTTCTAAAAATGGTATTAAAAAAGAAAAGAAAAATATTTTGGTTTCAGTCCTGCTGGTAGATATACCTGACAACATTCCTTTAATTTCTCTGGAGTGCTTCTTAAAAGTAGAATTCTTAGTTCGTACAAATGGTGAGAATTTTATACTGTTTCTTGGCTTTTACTTTATTTACCGACATTAAATACATGCTTTGGGAAGGAAAGGGCAGGAATGCTGTCACTACATGTCTGCTGGTATTTCACTCAGATACCCAAATTAACAACCCTAATTTATTGCAATGTTAGTGAGGCTTTCATGTTATTTCAATCGTAAATCATAATTCACTTTTTTTTTTGGTGTCTCTTTCATCCTGTGAATCTCTGTTCCACCCCAGCTACCTCTTCCTGCCCCTTCATCAGTTCTGTTCTGGCAAGGGCACTTGTGCAGCTGTGCAGAAATGAAGACTGGGAAACTGACTTGTCTGAAGTCAAGTTCAAATAAACCTTTCAAATTTTTTTTTTTTTCTTCTATGCAAGCACAGCTTTTCCAGGTGAACACGTGGTACTTCACCTGGCTTAGCAGACCAGAGTAAGGGGCAGCTATTCAAACTACCATTGAATGCAAACCTATGTTTTTGGGGCACCTGATGGATATCTAGAGAATTCTGATTTCCTAGCTTTGTAAAGTCAACACATGGCAGTAATATGCTAAGTGTTTGTTATTAGCACTAATTTATTATATACCTAATTGATCTTGATATTATTTCTAGAGGCTCAGTAAAAATAGTTATTTTTCCACACAGAAATGTTGAATTATTTACTAATTTTTATAATTTCAGTAGTTAAAAATTAGTGTTTTGTCTTCTTAAACTAAGATGAGCATTTTGTTTAGTGTTACATATATATTTTTAAACTCCTTAAACCCTCTTCTGTTAAATGTTCAGAAAATGCTAATTTATAAAATCTCTGGTTAGAAGAAGTTATTTTCCAGTACATTTCAAGTTTATTACATTATTTTTCATTTTTGATTTTTAAATTATTCATCTTAATTAAAGAAGATTTGGTACACTAATTCTTATCTTTTTCATTAAATGACAACACTAAAATTTTCAGTGTCTGGTGTATAGCTTATTCACCATGATAATGGTATCATGTGAAGATTCCTTTTCTGTAAGGATGTTTCACTGAATAGTCAGTTAAATTGTATTGCTTCCTTTTAATTCATATGCATTGAGAATCTTTAAAACTTATTACTTTGTGATTTTTCATGGTACTTCTATATCAATGCAGGCAGCATAACAAATATAATTACCCCTGAGCTTTCAGCGTTTTAATTCCTACACTCTAATTTTGTGATTACTTAAAAATAAAATAAAAGAGAATGCATTTCAATGATTTTTAAGCAACATAGAAATTTATATCAACAATAAGGTATTATGAGGAATCACAATAAGGTCTATCTTACCTTCCTCATTCAGGTTTGAATTACCTTGCTGTTATTAACCAAAATGACACGGTACAAAGAAACAAAAATAATGAAGAAAATATTGCCCTGTATACTGGAATATAAATTGAAATTATCAGTTCAGAATGGTAAATTACATTAACAGTTTATCACTATTTACCTGTGAGAATGAGATTAGAATATTTATGAATCTAGACGGAATTGAAGCTGTGTTTTGTTTTATGAATTGTTGCACTCTGAACAGATAAATATCAGCCATATCATTGAAAATCTAATTTAGTTGTTACAAATATCTAGAATAGAATATAGAGATATTTCAAATTCATATCCTTGTATCTATTTCAATACTCTTTTGAGCAACTTTCTGTAACTTCCAGGATATGAAGAACTTGAAATCAGTAATTAAAACATCACAAATAAAAGTGTAGAGCAACAGAAAAGGAAACAGGTAAAGAGGAGGTAGTTCAGTATGCTTGTTACTATAATTTCCAATATGCTTATTACTATAATGATTTCATATTTTTCCAGCTGGATGCTGTTTGAAAAAAAATATTAAACAAGGTAGGATGGAGCCCCAGCATTTTCTAGATTGTAGTCTTGACATTGCAGTTGGCCCTATGCAATCAAACTTCAATTGAATAATACCTCCTCATGAAATGGGCTTTAGTTTTGAAATGATACATTCTTTTCTGGACCTTCTTTGGCAGTATGAAACTGCATCTTTCAAAAACAATCTGCTCTGTGTTGATGCAGCAAGCTAATAAAAGCAAATAAAAGTTCTGTTTATGAAGGTGTATGGCAACCCTGATTTTTGTAAGCTAACAAAACTTGCCATGAGGTTCATCTATAAATAAAAACTTAATTCAAGGAAAATATGAACAGTTGGGAAAAAATAAAACATGGAGCAGCTTCGATTTATCAAATCTGATAAAATATTATCCATATTGAAAATGTGGAAATGGGAACAATCTCTCTTCCTCTCTTGATGATTCATATACATTTATATGTTCTTGAATAAATGATCAGTATATATTTTCTAATAACCCCTCACCTATTAATAAAATAGATATGATATGCAACTTGAAATAAGAAGAATTTATTTTCCATAGCATGAAATCTTTTTGCACACTACAGTTAAGTTAGTGAGATAAATTTGGATTTGAACACTGGAAAATAGAACCTAAATAAGCAAAAGCTGGAAAAGAAGAGCCTGCTGAGACTAAATGCTTCAAAAATCTTGGTGCATATTTCCGTCCACCTGTGACATGGTGATTATTTTGTTTAAAGAGCAAGCAAACTTGCATAGTGGATCGTGCATATGGCCACTATTAAATGACATCTTCACTACTACAATTTTATAGCATTTTCTCTTCCAGTGCTGCAGGCTGACTTGTTACCAGATGCCAGTGGATATTTAGGTCCATAGAAGCAGGCCAGATGAATAAGGTAGGCTAGTTCAATTTCAGGATTGCAATCTGTACTTATAGATTTATATATTTAGGATAAAAATATGGAAAATTACAGAATTATTAGAAGAGAAAAGTAGCAGTGAAAATAGGGGTGAGAATAAATGGGTAATGGGTAGAATTTAAAAACAATTTATCCTCAAAAAATTTGCTTTGTTTTAAATACATATCTATCATAAATCTTATTCTAATTAATTTCTTTCTAACAGTCACAGGTCTGGTTTACAATATTTTGAAAACAAATTCAAGTTTTCTTATTTTTATAATTGAATAGTACACTGAAGAGAGGGATTTACTCAGCTATTTATTATCAGGCTATTGATATTGCAAAATGTAGTAAAGGGCATAATGAAAGGAAGAATATCAAGCATATATTTTTTCCAGCATCTTCTTTACACATACATTTTATCTAAGTCAGTTTTTCTATTACTTCTTTTTACAGAGATTTTACTATAGCAACTTGAATGGGAGTTTGTTGGGAGTACTTGCTCTAAAATCAAAAGGCAAAAGTTATAATGAAGTTAGAATTCATGGACTGCAAGAAATTAAAAAGAGATTTGTTCTTTGCTTTACAACAGAAGCAATCTCTTTTATACTGAAAGAGGCTGAAGTGGTTAATGTTCTTTGGAGTTGAAAGTTCATTGAATTCATTGTCAATTCAGCTTCACAGTATCCAACTACCAAAGCCAGGCATTCAACATTAGTCCAATGGCAGAGAAACACAAACGGTTTCCTTTTCAGCGTAGGCCCTATCACTCACGGACATATGCAGTAAATTATCAGTCCTAACATCTCCTGGATCTTAATCTTCCTTTTATAACATGAACTTAGAGACCAAAAGCTTGATTGAAATTTAATATGAATCCTGACTACATAATACATATGGCTACAGTGATATTGGATAAGTGAGGATGCAAAAGAGAACTGGGCTCTGCCCTGTGCCTACCAATGCACATCTCTTGGTAAAGTGGTGAGTAATGCTGTTATGTTAGTATATGTGACACACTCCAGGTATTTTGAGAATTCTCTCCATACTTATACAACCATAGTTAAGACTGATTTAGAGTAAGCTACAGACCTGTAAGTAGCTGCTAGAGGAGCTCTAAAGTAACAGGACTGAGCAAACCACATCCCCTCTCTACTCTTTGGTGTATACTACAATTCCTTGCCTTTACCTAGTCTGGCACAGACTCCTTAACTCATGCAAGCCAGTTCAGACATCTGTTGAAGAATGGACTCAGCAGTCTCTGTTTCTGTCTATGAACTGTCCAGAGAACTCTCACAGAGATAATGTAAAATGTCCACAGTTGCTCAGATTTAGCATTTTCAAAGTGATGACATAAAAAAGTTAGAATGTTCTTCCAGTTAAGGAAGCTTTTAATCAGATTTGAAAGAGCAAAAGGAGCAATTTAGACATAAAATCAAGAAAAAAGGTTTAAACTCAAATGCTAGCTGTAAGTAACTGAAAGAAGGAACCCAAGAGCTGTGTAATAAAGACAAGCAATATGATCAAGCTCCTGGTGGTCTAGACTGTAATGGAAACACAAAATGAGTTTGCAGATATGTCTTCTTTCTACCTGAGGGGCAATTTGTGAGAGAAGGATCCATAAGCAAAGAAGGAGTCTGAAAAAAAGGAATAAGAATTCTTTGGAATTCTTGAAGGTAAGAGGAAACAAATTTGAGGAGTCAAATTACAGATTTAACAAAGTCAGTGGCAACATTCCCATTTACTTCATTAGTAGTCAGGATTAACACAAATGTGAAGAGATACGAATAAAGGAAGATTACTCCAATTTTGTGATGCAGCATCTTATGTTTATGTAGTTTGTCTTCCACAGGGAAAGGCTTTAGAAACTTCATACGATAAATAGAGTTCATGTTTCTCTGAAATGCAAGTGTATCAAAGATGAAAGGTTTAAACTTTTCAACACAGCAATCCATAACTGTTTACTACAGAAAACACAAAGTTTCAATGACATATTTTGAGAACAGTGGAAATGTCCTTAATAAACTCAAGTGATCACCTTTGAAAGTCTGTTCTTGAAACAGTTCATGAGCTAATGCTGTAATTTACATTGCTGTAACAGCAGATTCAGAGAGAATCTACTGAATGTCAACATCTCTTCCTTTATCATGTTGGGTTTTTTTTCTTCAAAAGGTGTGATTCTACTTTATTTATTCATAGTTTAGAGTCAATTCATACCTAGAACTCCTAGAACAATTAAGAAAAAAGATTATATTTATATGAAAGCATTGAAACTATTCTAAGGAAGGGTTTTTTTAATGACTTCTGACTGAAGAAGAAACCCACTACTTTTAAGATACTAGATGTAATGGATATTTTTCAAAAAGCTGTTAACTGGAAATATATTTTCCCTGTTTAAATATTTGAAGGTGAATTTCATTTTCTGAAGGAAAAAAAACAGCAAAAATGACAGAAAAACCCTGTATTTTCTTCAATAAAGTCAGAAATATTTGCATCATATGCAACCCACATAGGCATTCATAATCATTTTACTGAATACGATTTTTTAAAAATTGTATTTGACAGGATGTTGTGAATTCCAAATGTGTGTATATACAGATTATGCCAGAATGACACTTTTAAATATTAATTAACTGTTCTAGCATGTTGCATATCAAAGCACATCTGGTCTGTGGCAAAATGTGAAAAGAAATGGCACATCAGCTTTTAAGATACATTGATAGGGTCACATAGATCAGCTTGTTCCTATCTCCACTCAGGGAGTTTCATCAACATCTCACTTTCTATGACATAATTTGCATTTTAGGAGACACTATAGCGTATGCTGACATGCCAAAATTTTCTCAACAAAAAGTTGTTTTCTGAGTGGTGAAGTAGAGCCTTAGGACTTAAATATCTGGAGCTTTTTTGTTCTCATCCCCAGGGGCTTTAAACTTTTATCCTCATGAGAGTCTGACAATTCTCAAGTAAAGAGTGCACAGGCACAATGTCTTTCTGTTAAAGCTGCACCATTGCACGGCTAGAAACGTGAGGTGCAAGGGGCAAAACTGAAATCAAGGAACAGAATTCCTAGTAGTTCTGTTGAATAATATAACTGTTCCTGGGGAGATGGAAAAGCATTGGTTTTGTTTCTGTTCCCATGATGACTTTTTAGTGTGTTGACACTGGCTGGAGGCCTGGCACCCACCAAAGCCACTTTATCACTCCCCTATGCAGCTGGACAGGGGAGATAAAATATAATGAAGGGTTCATCAGCTGAGATAAGGACAGAGAGAGATCACTCACCAAATATCATCATGGGCAAACCAGCCTAAATTAGAGATATTAATTGAATTTATTACTAACAAAATCAGAGCATGATAATGAGAAGTAAAATAAACCTTAAAAACACCTTCCCTTTTCTTCTTCCCAGCTCTACCTCCTTTCCCAGAGGCAGACAGAGACAGGGGATGGGGGTTATGGTCAGTACATGACCCAAGGCTTCTCCTGCTGGTCAGGGAAAGGAATCCTTCCCCTACTGCACCATGGGGTCCCGCCCACCAGCAACAGCTCTCTACAAACTTCTGCAATGTGAGTCCATCCCACAAGTCCTCCCAAAACTGCTGCAGCATGGGTGACTCTTCCATGGTGTGCAATCCTTCAGGCACAGCCTGCTCCAGTGTGGGTCTCCCACGGGGTCACAAGTCCTGCCAGGAAATCTGCTCCAGAGTGGGCTCCTCTCCACAGGTCTGCAGGTCCCTGCCAGGACCCTGCTCCAGCACGGGCCTCCCACAGGGTCACAGCCTCCTCTCAGGCACCCACCTGCCCTGGTGTGGGTGCCCTCCATGGGCTGAGGGTGGATCTCTGTATCCCCATGGCCCTCCATGGGCTGCAGGGACTGTCTCACCATGGGCTGCACCAGGGGCTGCAGGGGAACCTCAGCTCTGGCACCTGGAGCAGCTCCTGCCCCTCCTTCTGCACTGACCTTGGTGTCTGCAGAATTGTTCCTCTCGCATGTTCTCACCCACTCTTCTTTGGCGACAATTACAACTGTGCAATAACTTGTTTTTCCTTCTTCTTAACTATTTTATCACAGAGGCATTATTATGATTTCTGACTGGCCCAGCCTTGGTCATCAGTGGGTCCATCTTTGGAGCTGCCAGGGATTTGCTCTGCTGGACATGGGGGAAGCTTCTGGCAACTTCTCACAGAAACTACCTCTGTATCCCCTCCACTGCCAAAGCTTGGCATGCATACAGTCTTGCTCATTCCAGAGTTCCTGACTGCAGTGCACAAAAGCATGTTAGACACCTTTGTTGTAGATCAGATGGAGCACATACTTGTTGATGCCCCCTTTGACCCTAATCAACTTAATTTTACATAAACCCCTTTCCAATTTAAGGTCATGATAAGTAGGTCCCCTAGAACCATATCAATTCCCTTAATCCTTTCACTTCCTTAGATCTGGAGTTGTTTTCAGGACAGGTAAAACTTTTAAGTGAAATCAGATTTTCATGAAAAATGGAATTGCTGTTTTACAGTGATTTTCAACTCTGGAAGAAGTCCTCATAATATGAAAGTGGAAAATGCATGGAATGTAGGTAAAGACCTATCTGGAATAATATTGCTACTATATAAATACTTTGGGGAAAAGTGGCAAATGATAAAGCAGGTTTTGAGATAATATCCTCCAAGATGATTGGATAGAAGCAGATAAATTTCAGACAACATCTTTATTATCTAAGTAAAAATTTGGTGCTCAGATACTAGAAAAAAAAAAAAAAAAAAAAAACAAACACCCTATCTTTAAATAAATATTTGCTTTTAAATGAGATTATTCAACATGAAGTGCTAAGAAATTGATGTGAATTAATACAAAATTTCTCTGATCATTCACTGAGATTATAAAAATTCCTTTGTGACAATCGCTAGAAGTAGAGAAGCAAGAGTGTTATTGACAAGCACAAAAATGAAAGAACAGTAGTTTCCTTTACAAAATTCAGCAATACTAGCACATAGCAGAAAAACTTAAGATTCTCATAATGAATTAGCTACTACATTAATAACCTGTCCAACACTAAATAATGAAGGTTTTGAATTAGTCTATATTTTATGTGGTTTTAGTAAATTTTAGGTATCATATTAAGGTTTGTGCCAAAATTTTATTAAATCAGATTTTTGTTATCACATAAATGCATTTTTCTGCTTTATGAGTACATTAAAGTCCTAAAGTCCTAAGCTAGAGAAAGCACTGATAGGCAACTTTTATAAGTTATTTATGTCATAAAAGATGAACAGTGATGACTGTAAAATTTGCCCTGCTTCCTATACAATGTCCTTCCACAAATCTGTGAAAACATTTCATTATAATGGAATAAATGGAAATAAATGGATATTTTTTTGAAGAAATAATTCCTAACATTTTTGAAAATGCTGTTCTTAATATATTTCCTTTATTGTACTTTCATTCCTGTTTTCTATAGTATTCTAATTTTCTTTTCAACAAATTCCAGGAGTGATTAGCCAAAATTCATGTTTTGTATAAGAAAGATCAGTGATCTGTCAAGTGATTGATTGAGCTGTGCCCCAAATAAAGCTCGAGATTGTAGGCATTTACAATGAAATAACCAAATGTGGAGCCTTTATTCATTTGTCCCAAACTAATCAGGTAGTGCCCACATATAATGTCTGCATGTGGGCAGCTGAGATGGGTTCTGGGGATCCCCTGACCTAACTCACCTACAAACATTTATGTCATGGTCCAGTTGCTGTAGTTATGGTGTTTAATGCATTCTGAGATTTAATTTTTTTCCCATTCTGCTGGTTCTGAAGTACACAGGTCTCTTACAAGACATCTGTGATATATGCCAGCCCCAATGGAGATTTGGGATACTCCTGACTTCTCAAAAGGTGCTTTTGTCTAGGTATATGGCAGGTTTATAAACTTTTATCTGAGTCAATGGAGACCAAGGACTTGGTCCTGGAATGGGCTTTGCCACTAAAGGCAGCACTATAGGCTAAATGTTGAATCCCATTCCTGCTGTCATCTTTCCTAAAAAAAAAAAATCAGTCTGTGCAGTGAACAAGCAGTAATCTTGGAACTACTCTTGGGGCAACAATCTCCCTACAAGTATGCATTTTCTATTTCCTGAGAGCTTTCTCTTGCATTCTACCATCTCATGCCTGAACCTTTAGCTGACACTAGAGGCAAATGGGAGCACTTTAGAGCTATTAATAGGCTGTTGACCACTGAGAAGTGCATATGGTCTGCATGTCATTCAGATGAAGGACTATAAAAGAACACTACACTACACACTCGCCCATGTGAGTGTGAAGACATTGCCTAAGATGAACACAAGTAATTTATATTTTTCTTCCTTGGGCCTGCCTTTCTGCCACAACTGAATTTTTCCCTTAAGCATCTCATTCCATCATTCTTTCTGTTTCTCAAAAGTACTTCATCGAGGAGTGAAAAATAGTAGTTCAATGCATCTAAAAGGTGTCGACAGAGGCAACATGTTTTGAAGGGGTGTAAGGTAATAATATAAATGTTTCTTCCAATAAACATTAAAAAGCTGCTTGGAACAATAGCAATTTCTCAGTTCAGATGAAATAGGTAAAATCTTTGAGAACTAGTAATGAGCAAGTAATTAGTTACTCAATAGCCCAATAATTTTATTAATTCTTTATATGTTGTGCCACATATGCTTACAAATGCAAAGAGAAATTATTAAAACGACTAAGAAGTCACAATTATAGTAGTAAAATATGTCCTCCTTGAGATATTTTATTTCTGACTATTAGAAAATTGAACACACTTCTTCAACACAGTGGAGTATAAAAGCTAGTTTTAATTCTGTGGTCACTATTCTCAATGACAGCAAATTATTCCTTGTATTTTTTTTGAAAACAGATGTAGATAAAAAATAATTTTTTTTAAAATTTCTTTTAGTCAATAAACTCCCTCTTTTAAAAAGAAAACTCTTAGGGCACTTTCTTAATGACTGTAAATTGCAGGTACAGTATAACACTCAGGTGATTAATATATTTTCTGCTTATATTTATTGAATGAGTGTTCCTGGTAAGAAAAGTAAGTGAAAGAAAGCCTCATGACACCACCAGGAAGAACTTCAGAGCTAATTTCTCTGCTACAAAACAGAAGGGCACCATGAGTTTCTCTAAGGTATTAGTATTTTTTACCTTCTACCACAAGGAATAATATTTTGAGGGCACATACTAATATTAAAAGAATTTTTTTTTTTTTTACTCATAATATGGTGAATATTCCAAAAACAGTCTAAATACTTCTGGAACAAAAATATTTGCTATTGAGATGATTTGCTACCTATCTTGAGTTAATGATTTGTTGCTTGATTTTTTTCTTTTCTCCCTTAAATGACTGGTTTGAAAAATTATGGTTGAAATGTATATTTTTTTCTTCTCACTTTTTTCTTCTCCTCAAGAACTAACTTGTAATATATCACAGCTGTCATTATAATGAGAAAAACATCATGATGCAGCAGAACTTAGTCAATTCAATTATATAGAAAATGCAGTGAAATTATTTTGATAGAAATGCACCTGCTGAGGCTGCCTGCTAGGCTAGTCCACAATTAGACACTGTGTAAAAAGTTATTAAAAAGTTCATTTAGACAATTTATCTCTCAAGTGTGTCTGAGAATATTTCCCTGAAGAAAGGGTCAAAACTCTGGAGAAATGTTTATTTCAAAAGTAAATTTTGCAACCCTGTCCTAATAATGGTGAAGATACACACTGTCTTAAAAAGAAATTCAAAGATTTAAAAGATTTTGCAGATGGATGTTCACCCGTGAACTGTATAGTCTTGGTCCATAAGTCTAAGAAAAACATGAAAGAATGAGGATTTCTTAAAGAAAAAAAAAATAAAAAGGAATATCTCTAATGAGCATTCCACTGATTCTGGATTGCACTGGTAGTAATAACACAATAACAAAAGGCAAAAGAAGTTTACTCTAATAAACGACCCAGTGAAGGCATATTCTGCCTTCTCTGAAGAGCCATACTGCTAGCATTTTGGAGTCAGCTTCTCCACCACAGGACTACCAGGAAGAAGAATATATTTCCCCCTGTGAATGGTGTTTTGATGCATCTCTCACTGTTACTGGTCAGTAGTGTCACATCAGCAACTGAGGCAATAGCTTATTGAGCTAACATGAAGCAAAAGCTTCCCGTAAAAATATTCATACTTGCAATTAGTTTATCACATTTTTCCCATTCACCTTGCCAGAAAGGTTATAAATCACTTCTGGACCTTACATCTTCATGACTGCTAGAATGATTTTTATTTTTTTTTTTTTTAATATAGCTTATTTTGCTTACAAGTTATGACAGCTTTGTGCCATTTTTCTCCTAAACAAAAATGATTGCTATAACAGGACACATTCTTACAGTTCATATTTTGAGTTTAAAAAATGCTGATTGTTTTAACCATGTTTTATAAAATGGCCCTATTTCAGTAGTTGTTCTCAGGAGTGTGAAAAAGACACACAAATACTCTTCTGTAGGATAGCATTGTAAACTGCATATTTTGAGTTAATTTTAATATTGGCACTGTAAAAACTGATTTGTTCCTTTGAGAATTGTCTTAAATTTTCAGGAGTATTTATTCATGAAGGAAATATCAGGGGGAAAATTGTATCTTCTTGGTGTTGAAGAATGACAATTCACTTCTTAAAGCTGGACAGCAGATGGCCGGCATGACATTGACATTATTGCTCTATAAATGCATGTATAAAAATCTAGCAAAAATATCTCCGCAGAGCTGTTTAGTAACTTTCCTCAAATTATATACTAGCAGCCAAAGAAGGTTCTCATAGAAGACTTGCTACATGACATTTTTTCATCGAGTATATTGAATAAATGAATTAAAATATATTTATATATAGTAAAATTTTAGGTATACATGTAGCAAAAAATTTTCTTTGCATGTTGTTTATGTAAGAATAATTTTAATGTGATACCCAAAAGAAGACAATATGTTGTCTGCAGAAACTGTGTGGTATGCAGAGAAGTCAAGAAAATTGAAAATGAGAAATATCTTCATTTAACCTTGTTTTGTAACAAACATAACTGAACATGTTGTACATAACTGAAGAAGATTCAGGAATGCTAATGATAGGCCAAAAAAATTTTTTTTCATGCATCACAAAATAATAGATTCATAGAATCATTTAAACTGGAAAATATCTTTAAGATCAAATTCAACCATTAACCCAGCACTGCCAAGTCCACCACCAAACCATGTCCACAAGATGCTATATCTACCCATTTTTTAAATACCTTGAGAGAAGGTGACTTCACCATTTCTCTGGGCAGCCTGTTTCTTTACATACAAGAAATTTTTCCTTGTATTCAAGTAAACCTCCCCTGTTGCAGCTTGAGGACATTTTCCATCTTGCTCTATCTCATGCTATTATATATATGTATGGAAGACATTGAGTAACTGTTTGTGCATTTACAGAGCTCAAAATTATTCCTTCACAATGATGGAGGAGACTCAAACTGGCCAGTGAAAATAATTATGTAAATACTATTAATGATTAAATCATAGTTTCAATAATATGAATAAATCAATTAGACTCCATGGCTTTTCATAGCATAATATATGCCCTTGCATTCATGAATAATTGATGTAAGCAACAACAAGCATGACAAAAACAACAAACAAAGATAAATAATCCCATAATATATGTTGGTTAATTCCTGAAAAGGTTAAGAACATCAAATTTTCAAATATCATGACCTGACTTTAATGACCCAGTAACAGGCTGACATTTGCAGTACCGTTTTTATGTAATAACACATCACATGCAAAGATCAGCAAGTGCAATGTAGCCACTTATCTCAAAGGAGAAAAATAAGTAATAATGGTACAAGAGAGGTTAATAACAGGTACAGGTCCAGCCAGGCTTTTATCAGTCTCTTTAGAAAATGATCTGGGAATTGCTGTCAACTTGATTGGAAAACAGAGAGGAGAAATAGATACATATGGGAGACATCAGTCAGAGTGGAGAAGACTGGTCTGTGTGAAGGTTGTTTGCAAGGTTACCTGGTCTGACGCAATGGAAAGCTGGAATTTGCATCTCAAAGCTTTGTTCCTTTCTCAACATAGTGTCACATAAATTGTCCGCCCTGGGGTTTTAATTTCACAGATGTCTAAGCTCATTTAGAAATTAAAGTGCAATAATCTGTGATCCACACTCTATCTCATCATTCTGTTTTTTTCTCAGCAAATGTTACATGGTGATTGTTTTGTTTACACATCAGAACTGTACTCAAAGTTATAGGCTTGGGGTTGGGGTTTTTTGCTTTAATATATCTGTTAAATAATACTATATGAAAGTTAGAACATTATATATTTTTTCGCTAATATTTCTGTTTTATTTTGTGGGGAACTTCAGATTTACTTTTTTTTTTCATGTTTTATAATCTGTGTGGTTTTTACAATCTCTAATGAGTATAGCTGGATGACAGATGCTTTATAAAGGTTTTAATTATCTCCCTTTTTTTTTTTTTTATTAACAGGGATATTATCCTCTAAGGTATTGGCTCTCAGTTAAAGAAAAAAAAATTTTTACTGTGCAGTCAGCATTTCAGCAGTTTAAATGTACTTTGAAACCTAGTAAAATAGTGTATTATTGATATACTGAAGGAAATTATGTGATTAATTTTCATTTTACATTATGTTTTTAGATTTCAATAAAAAATATGTACTTGCTAATTCCAGATTGTGATTGGCAGGGCTGAAAACAGAAATAAGCAAGCAATTAATCAGTGAAACTTTCATGAGCAAATATTGGCATGAAAGGATACAACTGCAATCTCCCCACATTAGGAGCATAATTAAAAATTAAATTAGAGATACATTATTTTATATAGATATGCCAGTTCCAAATATCCAAGAAAATGAAGATTCTTTGGAAATTTCTTTTGAAAGTCGCTTGATTTTGCTTTTGCAGATCGTGTGCGGCAGTTCTAAGGTACTGGAAACTGTCCTGCAAAACAGGAGCCTTTCTTGTTTGAAGCTACTTTGAACAACTCTCTTTCAGCTCTGGCACCACTTAATGGAGCAGACATGACCTCTCCCAGTAATCTGGTCTTCCATTCAGACTTCATAAACTGAAACTACAACCCCAAAATATAATACAGATCATGGAACTCCATTACAGTGCTCAGTTGACATGCTTCAGTTTCTGAAGTGTTTCCTGTCTCACAGAGGTGCACAAACAGAACTGATAAATATACCACTCCAGGTCACCCTCTAATGTGTTCCTAGACACCAAAGGCCCTTTACATGTTTTAATATGGTCTTAAAAATAGTAGAAAACCAAAAATTACAGCATTATCTATAAACATCCTGATTAGCGCTTTTAAACTGTGTCTGTTTGACTTAATTTCAATTTCCTTTCTTTCTCCTGTCTATGCTGTTTGTTGATTGCTGGCCAGACAATCTTGTTAGATCCATGGAATTGCAACAAACTACAATACTGATTCAAAGCAGCAGTGAAGAGCATTGTATTTACTAGTGATTTACGGTTAAATTAAAAAAGGTGAAAAAGAGAAAGAGATGTTCTTGTTGAATTTTTTATAGCCTTGTTATTGCTAGTAAATGTGTACACCATTCTTGCATATCTGCAAATATAGTTAGAACCTTTTCCTAAGAAAGAAAAATGGATATTATTTATACCACTTAAAGTATGACTAATATAAAATGCACCATATCGAAGGCAAAGTGCCCCCAAGCCAGAGTATTCAGACACCCTGTGATTTCCCCAGTATAAAGACCTGGAAGTTCTGCAGTTTCAGTTTCTACAGCAAAGCTGCAGGCAGGGTAAGAGCAGAGTAATAGAAGCACTCCTGTACATTTTGTGGTTGGTGTTTTTCAAAGAGTATCTAATTACCACTGAGAGTGATATTCATCTCACTTGACTCCAGTCATTAGTATCTGATCTAATTACCCTTGAATATTTTTGCTAAGGAAAGGAATAAGCATTGCTAGGGTACATCTTATTCTCATATAGACATCTAGGACTAATTTGAGGTCTTTAAAGGTATCTGAGATGCTTTAAGGTATCCAAAACTTAGGGTTTGGCAGATGATTGAAACTGCTCTCCTGACAGTTCCAAAAATACTCCAACCCCAAATATTATAGGTTCTGCGACAGAATTTTTCTCTTCTGGCACATCAGTGGAAGACAATCTGGGATATCCTAGGCCAAATTTCAGTAGACTTGTTTAGGCAATTTAACTGAGCCCATGGAACTGAGGCGAATAATTTCCTAGTTGAGCACACTTTTCTCCATTATCTGTGGAAAGAGACTTTGGAATCAGCTTGGATGTGTATTTCATCCCATGAATTCCCTTGGAAGCTGCAAAATTACCCTCGTTAATACTTCTGGACTTAGAGTTAACCTGGACTATGCAACTCCTTAGTTGCAATCCTTGTATTCCTCAGAGTTACCTTTGCATTCTCCCTGACAGCTGATCAGAGCATTAGGGGCTGGACTATAACAGGAACCTGAACAGGACCAAGTACTTGAAAACTTCTATATGGAGTTTTACAAAGTGGGATGTGGTGGTCCAGCAGGACAGTGACAGTAAAGGGCTAGAAAATGGTAATCTTGTTCAATTTGAAAAATAATACATGAGCCCACACCCTGATAATAACTGCTTTAAAGACTTTTTTTGATCACCTCAGTTTTCCCTTGACTGTACTGAGAACTGTAGGACTCCTCAGAGCACAGTACTGTGTTAAAAAGGCTTTTAATAAAACTTGGAGCAATGGTTCCTGGAAGATATAGTATTCTAAACTGCTATTAGAAACAGTGAAAGAAGATGGTGTCTTGGTGCTGTGAGAAATGAGCTTAACTTACCACAGGATCCTCCTACAAACTGAAGAATTATTCTGTTTTCTTTCAAAAGATTTATTGCATTCGAAGACAGGAGGCTCTCTGGGCATTAATGAAATATTGAGTACCACTTTTGTATTCTTTGGGTACTTATACTGACTACAACAGTAAAATCTACTGTAATAATAATTCATTTTCTGCTCACCATGGGCAGGCAGTTGTTCAGCCGTCTCCAGGAAAGCCTAGTTTCATCATGCATCATGGTGACTTGGAAAGACAAACACTATTACTCAAAATGTTCCATTTTTTCTTCTTACCTGACACTATATGGAGTTAGATATTCCTTTCATCAGCTGGGGTCAGCTGCCCCAGCTGTGCCCCCTCCCAGTGTCGCCACACACCCACGGACTGCTCACTGGTGGGGATGGGGTGAGGAGCAGAAAAGGCCCTGACTCTGTGCAAACGCTGCTCAGCAACAGCTGAAACATCTCTGAGTTATCAATGCTGTTTGTGACACAAATCCAAAACACAGCCCCATACCAGTTACTGTAAAGAAAATTAGCTCTGTCACACCCAAAACCAGCCTATGTAAAACAGAAAGATAATATTACAGATGCAGCACAACAGAGTGTGTTACCATTCATTTTGGCAGGAACAGATGAAGATACAGTGCAGCTTGTTGGAATATATGTATTTTATTTTATTAAGCAAAAAAATAAGAAGAAATAGTTGTGACAGAAATGTACATGCTATGGCAAAGGGGTTAAATGAGACCAGATTACCAGGATAACATTTGTCTATGTCTGTAATATAAAACTTGCATAAACTACAGAAGATTTTCTCTTTACAGGGAAGAATTCCCCTGTCAGAGTATGTATACGTACAGTGCGTACATGTTCTTCTGTATACAGGAAATGTAAGTGTATCAGCTCTTGTTTCCATACACAAGATCCCACCTAGGTCTTAATAGCATGACAAGTTTATCCCAGTTTGTTAACAGAGGTTTTCTATGAGTAAGAACAATAACGATCAAAAGCATTAATTATAATTACCTCCATTTCTTATCCTTTGCTTCTCCACAGTCTCCAGATTTAAATTAACAAAAATCACAAAAACTTTCTACTTTGTACTTTTCAAGTACATTATGCAAGTTGACAATATTCCCTTCTTTCCTTTTCACACACTGTAATAGAGGTCTCCGCAAAGATACATTTTAAATGATGCCTACCAGCACTTCAAAGCCGTCTCTTGCATGGTAGACCTAAGTTTAGTTTAATCAATGTTTGATGTAATGAAAATCTCTTGACAGAAGTTGATATGCTTAGAAATAAGTCTCTCATGCTTCATTATATATTCACAGAAAGGTGAAATTTGTAGTGATTATGCACACCTCTGAAATGTGTCTCATTGGATTAGCAGCTATAATTAGCATTCGCATTCACTTTTATGAAAGTCAGCTTAATAATACTTTCCCTACCACAGGTAATATTCTTCCTGGTTATAAAATTTTATTCCATGAGCAAAAATAAAGAAAATACTATTATTGTCCAGAATAGCATGTATTTTATTTCATTTATATCTATTTTAAAAAGCCTAGATTTTCTATCTACCTGAAAAGCTTTGCTGATCTAAATTAACTGTCTATTTAAACACACATTTTTCCAAACAACACTCTTAAAATGTTGAGGAAGCTAGGCTTCCTCATAAGTAGAGAATCAGCTGGGGACACTGGGGGCAGTCAAAGGCTACCTTACATTCCATTCACAGTGCATTGGTTTTATAGTGCAAATTTATCCACCACCTCTACTGGTAGACTGGCAGTAACAGATTTTTTTTCATTTGTCTTTGTATGAAATCCAGTCTGAGGTAATAATTTGTATATTTCAAAATGTGGTTTAACAGAAGCCCTGTACAACTATCCTAAAAATGTGATGCAGCCAATGAAAACAGCAGTTCGATGCTGTTTTCCACCATTGCCTTATCTTGATGGTTTATAGTCATTTAGATTTTAACCAACCCAAGAAATATTTCTTTTTTTTTCTCTTCAGTTCCTAAGTATTTCAGTCAGTCTATACCATTGGTGATTTTCATCCAATTACTGTTATTCATACATCAGAAACATCCAGTTATTCCTGTGAGAAATTCCAGTTTTCAGTGTTTAATAACACTTTCCTTCTCCATAGTGATGAGAATGTCATCAGCAGACCTCATGAATATGGTCCTGGTCTTTGTGCCAAGGTCATTTAATCAAAAATGTTAAATATCTTCAAGTGTAAGAATGATTGCTGGGAAACTTAACCAAACAATTCCCTGTGGTCAAAGATTTGCATACTAATGAAACCCAGTTGTCTTGGCATGCAATCTACCTGTTTAGACAGGTCACATGAAATGAAGAGGAAAACTGGTAGTACTCATACTTCAAATAAATCAGCAATAATAGATTTTTAATCAACTCTCTCTATAGAGTGAAAATTTGAGGCTGTAGGTAAATTAGCCTTTAATGAATAGTTTTCAGCATCATAGCTTCATTGTGTGGCAGAGAGTAGGTGAAAACATGGAGAAATTCTGGGGGCTATATGTACTGTACACATTTCTACCTGTGCTGGTAAAATGGAATGGAGAACCAGATCAGATACACAGCCCTTAATTGCTGTCACAAGTATGTTGTGCTTTTGTTAAGTTTTAAAAGGGGAAATATTAGCCACACTCATTTCAAGGTAAAAATAACTTATTGTCTTTTTCCAGAGTTCTCATCAAACAAGTTTGTATTCAAATCTACACACTAGCAATGCTTTATAAACTTTTTGATTCATATTAGACCCCATACCAAAGTGTTTACTTAAGTAACAAGATTGCACCTATTATTGTGGAATTCCTTAATTTATCTCACTTTTGTGGCATTTTCCTGACAACTCTATTATTAGAACAGGTGATTTTTCTAGTTCCTTTACGGGCTTTCATCTTCTAGCAAATCTCATACCTAATACAATGCTATAAAATTGTATCAACAATTAATCTATTATAAAAAAGCAGCTAATATAATTTTTCACACTAGTAAGGGTCACGACCCACTGGTAGGGGCTGTGGTGTACCTTATAAATTTTCATGAGGCTGAACAAAGTCACCAGACCATGTGTCAGGGAAATCTTGTTTTGTTTTATTTTACAGTCACCAAAACTTTGGCAACCAGCCCTCTATTTAGACTGAAAAGGTGTTGGTTAACAAGCCCATAAATTCGCACAATAGACTTCCACAACTGGCAGATAGCAAGCCCTTTATTTGAAGTCCAGTACACTTCAATAAGTTCTCAACTCCCACCAGAAACTCCTCACAGGTCTGGCTCACAAGCCATAACACAACATTACACAAGCAGTTTACTCCGCTCGCCCACAGCAGAGTTTAATATGGAGTATGGAATATGGTAGTTGTGCTTTGCTCAGGCAAAGCAAGGGAAAAAAAACCCAATATCACTAGTCATTAGATCCTGCATTGGTGCTGCTGTGTGGATGATCTAGAGCTGGGGAAAACAAGAAAATGAAAGAGAAAGAGATGAGAAGAGAGAAAAAAGAGATGACAGGGATGAAAAATGGCAAGGAAGCATCTTTCTAATCTGCATCTCTTTGTAGTTAAACTGGTGCACACCTCCTATATAAATTAGACTTTTCACGTGTTATCTGTATCATGCACAGCCAGGCCTTCTCCAGGAAATGAGTTGGGAGGATGAGACTGAGCATCAGTCTCAAAGAAGATGAGGAATCTGGCTCAGAACAGCACTGCCCCACTTCCATGGGACCCTCACTTTCTCCTGTAGCAATACTCAGAACGTTTGAGACAAATCAGGCTGAAGTGTGCTCCTCTACAGTAAATTACTGCATATTTACAAGGGTGTATAACATAAATAACATTTGACAGAAAACAAGGTGTTTGATTGTTTAAAATAATTGTTTGGCCCGTTTTTTTATATAAAGGTCAGAAGATTTTTCACTTTCCATAATGAAAGATTGGATTGCAGGATTTTAAGTGCCATTTGTCTCAGAGAACCTCTTACTTATCTTCTCTATTATGTCCTGTGTTATTCTGTATGCAAGTCACTCCATTGCACTGTGCTTTTTGCCTAAAAAAATAGAAATCTCTGTTTAGTGTAGGTTGCCAAATAAGGATATATCTCTAGTACATAAGCCGTTTAAGGTCTTCACAAAAAAAGCAGTCTTGAAAGAGTAAAGCTTTAATTAACATTGAAACATTATGAAATAGCACTTAGGACAGGGTTTATCACTTTAGCTCAAACCCTAGAAATGCCTGTGCTCTGTGAACAAAAAAAAAAAAAAAAGATTTATGGAGTGCTTAATCATACTGAATTAGGAAATAGTTCTCTATCCCGTCTTTGTAAGGCATTTCTGGACCCTCTGCAACACCAATGTTCACCAAGGTGCATTTAGATTGTGCATTAAATTTTCCATATGGAAAAGCTCAGCTCTTATGATCTCTGTGAACAGCTTGTGTTACTCATCTCATTAGAAGCAAACAACTCTGAGATGGCCGAGTTGTGAAAACACTGGAATTTCTCTATCAGGCGCAGAAGATTAGTTTCAGATTATCATTTAAAACAGTGTTAAAGTGGGATTAGAGTTTCAGTGCCTGATTCATGCTATCATTTGTTAAATTGTAATGCCTTCTTAATATTCGACTGTAGCTTAATATAATACACAAGATAATTGGATGACCATGTCATGCAACAGTTTCTTTTTGCACTGCATATGTTCAATCATTTAAAATAACTGAGCTGCTGGAAATATATTCAGTACACACTCATATTAATCTCAGTACAGTAAGAATAAGATAAGGCAATCCTTGTGTAAATCTATCTGATATTTTTCATTTCCAGAATCCAAAATATCCTGTTTTCTACATTTCTGGGGTATCTTTTTCTTTTTTTTTTTTTCCCCGTCTTTCGGACTTAAGCTTTTGTTTTGTGTCAAATGCTATTTATTTCATGTACACTTATTAGCAAGCAATGGCATACATACTGGCATGGAAAATAATATTAGCTGCCCTTTATAATAATTTATGTCTAAATACCTGTGTAGTAGTGATGACACATGATTTCATGTTCTCCCAGTACTGCTTTAGGAGTGGCAGAAATCCTACTCCTATCAGGTACTGTTGGCTATTGAAGACACTTGTCCTGTGTGACTTCAAAGGATCATTGCACTTCAAAATCAGTCAATGCCTAAAGTAGTACATGATAAGAATATATATAGGATTTGGGGTTTTTAAATTTTATGTACAGCTTATTCATTAATGTCTATGAAGACTTTTTTTTTCTGTTAAAATGTACAATGACATTTACAGGAAACATGGATTGAATGTCCTCCTTTTATTTTTCTTCGTTTTACTGTTGCTTTCTGGTACAGAATAAGTTATGGTGAAATTGACTTTCTGTCAGCTTAATAACTATTAATGTATTGGATGCAGTGAAGCATCACCCTACATGATCCATCTTTAAAGGTGTTTTGCAGGAAGGTCACAATTTATTTATTCTTCATTCATTCTTTCATCTTTGAAGAGGAATCATTATGTAAACATTGAGCACATTTGCAAATTCATAACCAAATTTTGTGTATTCTCTGCTTTGAAGTTTAAACTTCATAAAGCTTTCAGCAATGCAGTGAAGCAATTTTTTAAAATTTTGTGTAGTGACTGATACTTTTACATATTTTTTCAATATGGAATGTTTCCATTCAATTAAATGAGTTTATGGAGACATCTAATTATGTGCTTATTTAATTATATTCTTCAACAATTATATCTAGTATCCCTACATTTTCCCAAAGTAAAAGGGGTCTGAAATTGAACTTGGATCAACATAATTCAGCTGGCAATATAATAATACTTCCAGACAGATGCAATTACAAATTCTCAACATTTTGGAACAGTTTCAGATGCAAAACCTTTATTAGGCCTTCAAACTGATTGCAAGCCAAATGCATTCCAAGTTCCAAAAGGCAAGGTTCATCACAGTTTGCACTCACCCTAGGTCTGATATAATCTAAGTGATAGAAGAGAAAAAAGGACTATGACAGAAGGCTTTTGTGATATGATTTGTAATTTAATTTTTCAAGTACCTTCACTAATCCATATCTTAATTAATCCAAATTAAATTAATCCAGAAAGGTAAATACAAACTTCAAGCTGGAATATAACAGTAGGGTTGCCTTTGGCTGGCAGCCTTTAAATAAAATTTCCTGCAAGCTTCTATTAAAAACTGACCATTATTGTTTAAATTTTTTGTTTTGAATTAATCATAATTAATCATAATCAGTGTTTCAGGACAAATGCAAGCATTTGTAAAATGGTTTGAGAAGGGTGAAAAGTCTGATTTGTCTTTGCTGAAATGAGTTGAGCTACTTGTATTTATCTACTGGGATTAGGGAAAAAATTTAAGTTGTCTAAACATCTTTCAACTGAAAACTTGGCAATATTCCTTTCTATTTTCTGCAGACTGAATGCAGTAATCCCACTTCTCTGGTTTCAAATCCAGCTCGGTTTTCAAGTGCAGCTGTTTATCATAAAATGCTTGTTAACAGGCAACTTATACTGCCCGGTGAATGAGAAGATTATTGAAAAGTGTGTTGCAAAGTTTCAAATAAAACTTGTTCTCTTGTTATAGAATTCTGTAAGATTAAACCTTTTTTATCATAACTTCAGAAAGTTTTAGAATACCTTTGTTTAAGATGGTTAAGAGCTTTCTTTAATTTCTTATGCTATAGAGTAGTTAGTCTTTAAGAATTTTCTTTATTAAGTAGTTTTAAATCCCTGTGTTTTAACCAAGCAGGACCAAGCAGAACCAAGCACAGTTTAGAGATGCATTATCACCACCATAAGAACTTCAGGGGAATAGCCATCAGCAATTGCCTTAGAAAGAATCATTCATTCTATATCCGGACCTCACATTTGTTTTTCAACAGTATGTGCCTACTCTGCACCAAGGTCAAACAGTAGAAGATTGCTTTCACTCCCACATGCAAGCTAGAAGGGTGCAGCAGCTGCAGAGTTGCCTGTGCCTTTGGAAGTTGTTAGAATAATATTAACAATATCCAACACAGAGCAGTGAGCTGTAGAAACGAGTTTATTAGAAATTGTGAGGATGGTGACAGGAGTGCTTGCAGCATCTCCCCAGGGACCTGATTCAGCAGATAATATATAACCCTTATTCCTTGCCTGAGTTTAAGCATATGAGCCTTTTCAGAGGAGGAGAATAATATTTTATTCTAAAACTGCCTCAAAAGGGTAGGTGAGACAAAAGGAACTGGAAGCACTCTTGTTTGCTTGGCAGGTGCTGGAGATGTGATACCAAAAGTCCAAAAGCTGACTCTTCCAACACTCAGGGGAGTGTGGTAGCCTGACTCTTTTGCCCTTCCTATTCTGTCTTCAGTAGTTTTGACTAGACTTTGCTCCTACAATTAAAAAACTCAGCATTTTTGCAGCTATTCCCAGACAGTCCATTATTGTAATGCTTCTTATGCTGACCACCGTCTGGTCAGAAACAGAACACCGTCTGGTTTTCTGTAAGAAATAGCAGTGCACTACTACCAAGAGTCGAAGTTGCAAGTGTTTCATAAACCCTCAGTTTTCATGTCATACTTAGAGCTTATTAAGTGTGAAGGGACATGATTTAATAACTTCTTAATACTTTTATCTTTGGTGTTTCTTCTTCTATTACTGCAGTAATAATAAATGGTTTACAGCAATTTAGTTAGTAGGCAGACTTTCTCCTGTAAGCATTGCTCACCAAACTTTATCGTTTTTCAGCACACAAAAAAAATACTGAAAAAGATTATGATGTCTTATTTTGACTGGTTTAAGCCTAGTTTCTGACTCTCTCTATGTGCATTTAGGTTGCAAAATTAAGAGAGGGAAGATACACGGCAGTCTTTTATTTAGCTGTGAAAATATGGTAGTGGTTCAATTTCCCCTTGATCAATCAATTCCATCTATCTAGGTTTTAGTACTTCACATAATATAACCAATTGTTGTGATACTGAATTGCAGATTGATGTATTATTTTTTATTCCTATATATTGTGTCTTCTCATATATAGCCTTATTACATTTTATGGGGTTTTTTTTTCAATATTTGTGCTAACTTTGAAAACTGTAAGAGCTTAACTCTCTTCATTTTCTTCTAATATTGAGACAGTATTTTTAACCATTGTTTTAATCTGTTAAAAATATTTTGGTTTTCTCTCCTTGCCAGAACCATTAATTTAGCAAGATATGACATTCATAACCTTTTTGCACATAACTTTACCTTGCAGAAAGGGCAAAAATAAGTTTGTAATGATGTCCCAGAAATTCAGTCAAAATCCTTAGATTTTGGATGTTGATGAAATAGAAGCTTCATACTGAACAGCTGTGGAAGAGCAAGGCAGAAGAACATTTCTCATTTGCTAGTTTAAAGACAGAAAATATCAAATTCAAAGAAATAAAAAAAAGCTGTGTTTATGTGAGATAAACGAAGAAGACTGAGCTAAATAATGTTTGAACAAAAAAAAAACAAACAAACAAAAAACAAAACAAAACAAAAAAACCCACAGTTTAAAGGGAATCCAGAGTAAAATGTTAAAACAAAATATGGAGCAGTGATACATTTATAAATAGTTTTATTTTCCTTTCTATAAAAGGTCCTATAAAGTAAACATATAGAAGTTGAAGTATAGGGTTTCCTCAATAGAGCATGTTTAAAATATTTTTTAACATAAATTCCCATTCAGTCTGAACCCTAAGTATTTTCAGCTTGCCAATGGCTGATAAGTGTTTCTTCTCAGAGCCCTTCCTCCTTTTTTAGTGTCTAATTGACTTTTATATTCCAAATAATGAAATAGCACATTAAATGTGGGGAAAAGAATGTCCAAACTTTTTACATCGCAATTTCCTTTGCACGAGATGCAGTTCCTGTGTGAGTTAAGACCAAATACATACTAAATAAATCAAAAGAACGCATTTCCTCAGATAAAACTGCAATATAACCATTAATGGTACTCCAGAATTGTCATTGTAAACAAATGACTTTCTCTTTTAATGTACCATTCTTTCCACATCTTTATAGCTGTCATAGCAATTATCAGTGTCCTGAATACAGTTATTAAACATTCTCCTTGTTTTTCCATGTTTTTGAAATTTCAGAAGCACATATAAATCTATAGTGCTTGTTTAATCTTCAAATAATGACTTTCATATGTTCAGGACATATCTAGTTAAAAAATGGGATGTTAGGGATTCACTTTTCTAAGATGAATTACCATGTGTAAAAAGTGATCCTAGCTGCCCATCAACATTCTGCTGTCCGTCCAGCCCAGAGAACCACACCAGGTTTATTTTACTTTATCTGCCAATTTTTCTCACTTCAATTTGAGTTACAGTTCTTTAGTAGGTGGAAATATTAAGCTTTAATGTAATTATCTGTACTCTTAATCAGAAAAGTATTTCTCCAAGGCAAGGCTGCATAGAGTAAATGAACTTGATTTCACTTGGATTAGAAACAGAATCATTTAGACTTCTTCTTGCTGAGAGTCAAAGCAATTCCTTCCAGGTATGAGGGAAGGCTGAAATCTTGTGGTATTATTTTACGTCTCCAAACTGCTATCAGGAAGACCTTCTAATACAGTCAAGAATTTATTAGGTTCATTTTTTTATAGAAGAAGTGCTATCAAAGATGAAAAAAATCAAATACATAAATTGAGCATTCAAATACTTGAATTTGAGCATTTACTAAATATTTTGTCTGTAACATGACACATTTAGTTTGCCTTAATCTCTGTAGACCTACTTTCAGGAAGACAGGAAAATTTTGTATATGTGTTTTTTCTAGCTAATTTTCCTCCTTTGGAATTTCCTCCATATCATCACTAAACCCTATTGCATGTGTTATCTTGGTTACTAAAAAGAATGTGGAAACGTACCCCTTACTTGAACACATTTTTTCCTCTCGTAAGCGTTTTGTTAGTGTTGTAATGAGTAGCTGCTTGAGAGCTGTAAGAAGCTTTTTCTTATACGCTGATGCTTGACACACATGAAACCACATTGTCTTGAATCCCTCTTTAATCACAGGAAAGGCCTCCTCATCCAGTCATTCACCAAATAATGGTATGTGATAAGAAGCCAGATTAGCTTGAAGCCAGTGCTCTGGTTTCTCTGGAGGCTGCCACTCACAAATGCACATACACAAACCCCAAGCCCCAAACCAGCCCAAACTCATTTCAAGTATTGAAGCTAAAGTGAAAAATTGAAGTTGTTTATTGTTAATACTTATTAATACTGGTTCCTTGCATGACCAGTGCACTGGATAACTAAATTTCAATTTGGGTCACCAGCCACCATTTCATTCTATTTATTTTCTAGCAGCATCCAACCCTTTAAGCACCTATCAGAAGGCATCTACCTCACTGCCCCAGAAGTGTCCTGATAACCAACTTCCAGTCACTACCAGGGAGCACAGATGTAACCTGAACATTTTCAGTCCAGAACAGGTGAGGGTCCCCAGTGGGTCACCAAAATATATGCTACAATAATTATAGCAGAGACACCATGAGAAGAGTCCAAGTCTTGATTTGCTAGAGCATGAATAAGCTCAAAGACTGTTTGAAATAAACAACAGCTTTAAACTGAAAAAGGGTACGTTTAGATTAGATATTAGGAAGAAATTCTTTAAGGGTGGTGAGACCCTGGAACAGGTCCTCCAAACAGGTTCTGGACTCCTCATCTCCCCCATCCTGGAAATGCTCAAGGCCAGGCTAGACAGGGCATTGAGTAACCTGGTCTAGTGAAAGGTGTCCCTGCCTATGGCAGGGGGTTGGAACTAGATAATTTTTAAGGTTCCTTTCAACCCAAATGGAATTCTATGGTTCTATGATTATACAATTCTAACCTGATATATTTTCTTTTAAAGGAAAAACTAATAAATAATTCTCGTTGAGGAGCATGTGTCTGCATTTTCAGCTTTAGTGAAAAAGCCTAACCACTGCTGCTAAAACCAAACAGCACATTCCACAAGGTCAACTTATTTAAAGACAGATTATATTTTGGAAGTTTGACACATATTATATAAACCTCTGTCTGGAGGTTGTAATATTCTATTTTTGTCTTTTGCAGTGCCTTTACTGTTATTTTCTTTCATTTTAAAATAGATATTTAAATTTCAGACTCTCATAGAAGGGGTACATTTCATGAAAAGTGTCGTTCCTTTAAAAGGCATTTCATTTTTTTTTTTTTTCCCTAAATGGAAAAATAGTATATTTTTCACAGCTATTATAGTTCTACACAAAAATTATGCATACTAAAAATGAATGTGCAATAAAAATAGATACATAATAAAATAATATTTCTCTTTATTGATGAAATAGAAAAGTTTATTGGTGACCTGTTACATAGGTTTGCTGGCCAAATGATAATTGACAAAACAGTCAATGCTTTTCTTTCCAAAAGTGTAAGTCTTTTTAGATATTAACAAATTAATTGGTACTCACTCCTGGGAACACTTTTGTGGTTGGTTTCTCATGTTGCATGGATCTTGGGCCTGTTAAATGTGTTGCTTATATCACTGACTCTCTTGGCTTTGTTTTACTTAAATTGGAATTCTTTTTGAACACTGTCCCATGTTAAGTGATTTGTGTTACAATCAAGTCTGTAGATATACAGAGAGGTCTGCATGCTCAAAGTGTGAGGGTAAGTAAGGGCAATGTAAGGACACCTGGTTTATGAGGAAGCTTGTGAACAGGCTGCTCAGTATAAAGAACCATAGGAAGTAATAAATTAAGCAACCAGATACACAAACTGAGTACCAGGATATAACAGAGACTCTGGAAAAGTCCAGAGCTCTCAGATCACTGACTGATAGGGCTTAGAAGGAGTCAACAAAATCCTTCTGGATATCCAATCACAAATTTTGAAAATGAAAAACAATCTCATAGAAAACCTTTTCTGGGATATAGGAAGGGGTTTGTGAGATTGAACAAAACTTTACAATGGAATGCTTATGGGAAAAGCCAAAGGCAAGGTGAAGGAGAGGTCAAGGTAGACTGAGGACAATGAATATAGGAGGAGAGGGGATAAAGGTATCCACGTGCATGTAAACAAACTGTTGATTGAAGCTGTTTTCTGGCCAAGACCTTGGCCTGATCACCACCATTTGTCTTCCTACTGAACTTTATTTCCAACTTTTTTCCTGGGTGTGATATTAGAAAACTTCAAGCCAGAGTAGATGTTAAGTAGTCTAAGAAGTCTGGCCTGCTACCATAACTGTATCAAGTAAGCATTGAAGCACACCGTACGACTCTTGAGTCTTTGTGTTGGTTTAGCATGGATGGTAGGAAACAATTAGTGACTGACTTTTAAGATTGATGGCTGGATTGGCCAATTAAATATAGGTAATGCGCCTCTGGGTCACACAGGTTTAAAATCAGTGGGAGCCCGGGAAACTGCCCTTTTTCCTTCTGGCTTTCCACCAGGTAACACTGAGTCGAGGCCAGTCTGTTAGAGAGGCCCAGGCTGGCCAGGCCCTGCCACTCTGCCCTTCTGGGGAGGAATTGGCCTGGCCTTGGCTCCCGACTGGGAAGGGGGAGGCTTAACATCAGCTTAACATTAGCTTAACATCAGCTAATTTTAAAACTTACCACTGAGCCGACTGGGGTCAGGGAATATGTTCCCCGACATCCCAGGGGCCCCAAAGAGCAGCTCCAAGCTAGGCCAGCCCAAATGAGACCGAGGGGTAGAGAGAGAGGCATCCACCAGCCAGGCTGCTCCAAGATCCCTCAGCCTGAAGTTCTTCTTCCCTCATCCCTGCAGCTGTGGAAAATCCTAGAGTCTGCTGCCCCACAGAGATCATGTCACTATCTGCGAGTCCAGGCTAAAATGTAAACTCTTTCCTGGTACAGATTGAGACTTTTTAAAAACTCTAAGCCTCCCTTTGAGTAAAAAAGAAAAGGACAGAGTGAAACGTAGAGAAGACACGGCATGAGACGAAAGTCAGGTGAAGAAAGAGTGAAAAGACTTTGGAAGAAGAGATTGAGGAGTTTGCCATTGAACCTTATATATGTAGATTATCCCTTTAAATCATGGGAAGAATATGCATTTGGGGAGATGGTTGTTTAGATTTGTAGATTTTAGCAAAGGTGTCTCTGATAGGCTGAATAATACTGAATTAGAATCTGAGATTCTTGTGATCCCATGACATACTTGAACAGACAGAGGTGAGTAGCCCTCTGCACAAGTAAAAAAAAGTGAGAAGATATCTCTGTTCCCTGAGATGAAGAATCCTTTGCCTTTGGAGTTGTTAATCTTAAAAAAGTGACACCCCAGTATGCAGTATGCTTGAGTCCATGACCCATAAGCAGCTTGGGAAACTGCCAATGGGAGAGTGTAGCCCTGGTTCATGCCTGAGAAGTTTTGGTTTTCTGAAATTCTTTTTCCAGGGAATTTTCTGTAAACAAGAGACGTGTTTTTGTAAACTTTTTTGTAAACTTTGTTTACATTCCTTTCTCTAGGACGGACTTCTTCTTGATGTCCCTCTGGTCTGACCAATGTGATTAAAGATGTTTGTCTTGTTTCACCAATCATATTGGTATGTGTAGAATAATATAAAAAGGAAGACACATCCCAAAAACAAAGAAGTCATTTTCAGCCTTCTGAAGTCGGAGTCTGTATTGTTGTGGTGTGCAACAGTGTGAGGAGGAGAGTTCACAGAAGCAGGCTTTTTCCCCAAGCAGCTGTTTTTGTGACAATTGAAACCCACAAGAGAACAGTTCTAAGTTATCGGTGGGAGAAAATCAATGGTAAGAGAGACTCCTCTCCCAAAAGAACTGATGAAAGATTATTTTTAGATGGTGAAACTGACTGAAAATCACAGGTTTTGTCTCTTTATGTTGTTTGTGGGAAAGTGAACACTTTGTGGTGGGAGAAAGAGTGTTTTGAAAGTTTTCTTTTGTGATTCTTATTTTCTTCTTTTAGTGTGTGTGTGCTGCCAACCGCCGGTGACCGCTCTAGTGGTCACTCCGGTGCCGCGACCTTCCCCAGTGAGACCGTCCCAGAATGGGTGTCTTGGGCTTCTGAGG
>VWYO01017916.1:167576-181140 GCA_013400275.1 Rhadina sibilatrix | reverse complement strand
ACGCCCGCCGCCCCAGGGGCCTCCTGCCACTGCTGCCGCCGCCACCGCTATGGTGAAAGAGACCACCTACTACGACGTGCTGGGCGTGAAGCCCAATGCGTCCGCCGAGGAGCTGAAGAAGGCCTACCGCAAGCTCGCGCTCAAGTACCACCCGGACAAGAACCCCAATGAAGGCGAGAAGGTCGGCGGGACGGGCCGGGGCGGTGGGGCCGGGCGGGAAGGGTCCGGGTGGGGGTCCCGCCGGGGGTGCCGCAAGTTCCTGAGTGCCGATGATTGTCCTTCCTGCAGTTCAAGCAGATATCCCAAGCTTACGAGGTGCTGTCGGACCCGAAGAAGAGGGAGCTGTATGACAAAGGAGGAGAGCAAGCGATCAAGGAGGGTGGCTCTGGCGGCGGCTTCGGGTCACCCATGGACATATTCGATATGTTCTTCGGCGGCGGAGGGAGGATGCAGAGGGAGAGGCGAGGTAACGTGTCGGCGGCGTATCAGATTCTCTGAGGAGAATGTCGTAGATGTAGGAATTTAAACAGAGTTAAACTGAAGTTACAGACGTAATGTAAAAACTGGAGAAAACTGTTGTCCCTTAACGCTTGAAACCACAAGGGAGGGCGTTTGGTTGGTATGGTGGTAGTTTGGTCTCCTGTGCATTATCTCTTGTTAATCACTAACCAGATGTGTTTGGAGAACTTTTAGCTGAATGTAAGCCCAGCTGCTAATAGGCAGAACAGGAAACGGGAGGGTAAAGTAGCTTAAAATGGTTTGTTAACTAAGCTACTTTAGATGTAGCGTCCTAAAGCAACTATCTAAACAAGAGACCAAGATCCAATTCAGTCTGTGAGGCCTTTTTGTGTTCCTGCACTGTGCAGTGGAATTAAGTTGAAGTTGCAGTAACATGCTACCCAGAAGTTAAGCTCTAGTTTAATCATGCTGGGAAAAATTTTAAACTTGCCAGCAGTGCTGACCCCATCACCTCTTAGTGCACATCTGGTGAAGAACGGAAGGAAAAACGTTTGCATCCAAGTTTTAAGAGTGTCAAAGTACTTGTAACAACCCAGAGCTCAGCATCATTTGCAAAACTAAGCCTACAGCAGCTGAGGTGCTAAGGAGTTCCTGAGGGTAAAAATGTAATTGCTCTTTTCTGGTTCCAAAAGGTCACGTTTTTAGAGGAAGAAAGTGCTGAAGTGGAGATTCCAAACAGAGTCTCTCACCTGTTTGTAGGAGATCAGTTTGATGACTTTGTTAAAACCAGACTCCTGCATTGTAAAACTTTAACGTCTGAGATTCTGTATGTTCTGTTGCTCTTACTGTTTGTACTTTTCCAGAAGGTCTCCTCTGAGTTTAACTGAGTCAAAGTCAAAACAACTGTCACCTAATATGACGGCAGCTGGGAAGGTGCTTTTGAGCAGTACAAGCAAAACAAGACAAAGCTTTTTATTGAAACAAGATACAAAAGTGCAGAGACTTGGTTTATTATCGTGGCTTGTCAGGGAGATGTGCAGACCAAGCTTCTAAATTTGAGTAAATATCTGTTCTTTTACAGGTAAAAATGTGGTCCATCAGTTGTCAGTAAGCTTAGAAGATATGTACAATGGTGCAATGAGGAAACTTGCGCTGCAGAAAAATGTTATCTGTGACAAATGTGAAGGTAATGTTGAAACTGAAACTAAACAGAAAACATTTCTAAAAGTTTGGGGTTTGGTTTGTTGGTTTTTTTTTTCTGGTAGCACGTAACCACCTATTTCCAATTTTTATTCTCAGGTCGTGGTGGTAAGAAAGGTGCAGTAGAATGCTGCCCTAATTGCAGAGGAACAGGCATGCAGATCAGAATTCACCAGATCGGGCCAGGAATGGTGCAGCAGATCCAGTCTGTGTGTATGGAGTGTCAGGGGCATGGGGAGCGTATCAGCCCCAAGGACCGGTGTAAGAGCTGCAATGGCAGAAAAATTGTTAGAGAAAAGAAGATCCTAGAAGTTCATATTGACAAAGGTGAGGTGTCTTACTAAGGTGAAGTATTGAACTTGGATGTACTGACTGACTTTGCAGCACTAAAACAGAAAGCAAAGCAAATACGTGGGGTTGATTTGGTGAGTAGCAGAGCTGAATACAACACAGTAAAATTGTTTGTTGCTGCCTTAAAAAAAGTAGACTTGTTTCTAGGGAAGATCAACTATCTCTATGTTCACTTCTAAAACCTAGTACATAACTAAGAATGAATTCTGGAACCTGCATTATTGTAAGCTTTTGCCCTGATTTTTCAGCCTTCTGATGTTTTTATAGTTTCTGAATTCTAGAAGTAATGTTTATGGTAAACAGGAGTATGTTTTTCATTGCTCTTTTGAGGAGGGAACAGTTGATGGACTTTTGGTTTGACCAATGTGATTGGAGAGGTGGCAGTCTCATTCTCCAATCCGTGATCTGAGAGTAAACACTTTATAATTGGAGTCGCAGAGAATATAGGAGAGAGTCTTGCCATGTTGACTGGAACGGAGTCCATGTCTTCCGTTCGTGTCCTATTGGGACACTAAGCAGTGAATTATTTTTCACGTCCAAGCCCAGTTTGTGATCAGGTAGCCTAATCAGTTTTCAGTGCCTGCAGCAAAACCCTGCAGACTCCGATCACTTCTGCTGTGTTTCAGTGTGAAGGGGAACCAGGTCTGCTATAGTGACAGGGTGTAGAGACAGTGCTAAGCCTCTCATGCTTAGAGCTCTGTTGGCTGCACAACCCTGACAGTGCTGCTTGGCACAGGTGCTACTTCCTTCCCTGAAATGCAACTCGATACACAAACCCACAATGGGATGGGTGAATGTAATGGTATTGAGTGACAAATGCATCTCTGTTGAGGGGGCTGCCCAGAAGCTGGTGGGAGGGGTCTCTGGGGTACTGTAGCCTGTAAGACAGAACAAATTGATGAGTACATGACTTTTACAGACTTGGCTCAGGATTATGATCTGCAACTGTTACATGTGTAAGCAGAGTTTGTGCAGTGCCTGAATTTGTAGGGGAAATCCTACATTAGTAGTAAATATGAGAACTAGAAGAGATATATTACTGATATTTTGAACCGGGGAGTCTCATGAGAAGAATCCTATTCTAGAAGGAAAGGAAAAGAGACTGATACAGCATAAGAGAGCTAGTATTTTTGTTAGACAGACTTCTTGGGTGGGTGAAACAAGTTTCTTACAGGAGGTTTTCAGTCCATGGGGAATGCTTCTTGAACTTGGCAGGCACTAAGATGATGTTTCATAAGGAGATGGGCCATATATATGTAAAATTGAAGAAGCTAACTGGTCAATTGCTCTTGAAATACAGTTTTTACACAGTGTTTTCTGACTTCTTTTTTGCTTTTGTGTGTATAATGAAAACTGTTTTGATGGTATTTCCCTTCAGGACTTTATGTTGGTGGTTCTTTTGGCAGTACAGTTAAACTTGATGGTCTTGAGACATAACACTGAATTCAGGTTAGCACCATTAACATCCGTTGAAAAAGTGATTAAATTAAAAAATAATAAAAATGAATGCTTCAAGGGAAAATCCTGATGTTCTTGTTTAAATATCCAGAGATATCTTGATACCAGTTCATGCCTATAAAAGTGTTTGTTGGTGGTGCTTTTATCTTAAAAATAAGAAAAATGTTTATTTGTTTTCTGCAATAGGAATGAAGGATGGTCAGAAAATAACATTCCATGGTGAAGGGGACCAAGAGCCAGGTCTGGAGCCAGGGGATATTATTATTGTTTTGGATCAGAAAGACCACTCTGTATTTACAAGGTAAAGACACTTCAAATTCTCTTACGTTATCTCCTGTGATGTTTTTCCACGTGCTTCCTTGATTACCACTCATCTTGTACTACTGGAGTGTCAGGAGATAGGATCACATGACTGTCAGTCAGCTGTGAGTTTGGGTGGTCAGAGGAATGCTGAGGTGGGGGAATTCTGCTAGTCAGGCCACTTGTGTTCTAATAGCATGAGCTAATCTCCTGTGAGCTTTGGCAGTAGAAGGGAATAGAAGGCAAACAAAAGCAGTTACAGTTAAGAGTTTACAAATTTTAATTTTAAGAACTCATTGAAATACTGAGATTTTTAGTAGTTTTGAATATTTGTGACTGTTTTCTTGCTCTCAATTACTTAGCCATTTAGTGTAGTCAGCTGTTGTCCACTTGTTCTCTAGGCACAGAAAACTTGGGAGTGCGTGTATTTGTTCATGGATCTTAGGACAAACTTACTCAGTATAGCGTGCACGCTTGTGATCAAACATGTTTTCCCACACTTCATTTCCTCCCCAAGTGCTATGGGCAGGATACTTGGTCCTGTCTGGTTTTTATTGTGAAAGCACAAGTAGCACTGACCACATCTCAGCTCCTTTGTGTTCCCAGGCAATACTGCTCGGTGTTGCACACCTCCCTCTTTTGTGTTACTGTTTGTGGAATTTGTCTGGTATATTGTGCTCCAGTTAAAATCACTGCTGATGATCTCGCAGAAGTGTGTTGCATTTGTTGTCTCACTGCTGCTGTTCAGAGCAGTTATAAGGGAATCAGTGGGTTTAGAGAAAGCATTTGTTTCAACACCAGCCACTGACCTTGTGCTTGTAAATAGAAATGGTGAGCCAAAGGTTCTTGGGAAACCTGCAGCTGGTCTGCCCGACTATCATGTATGGTGCTGAGCTCTTGAAGCTGGTGCCAAAATTCTGTGCCAAGGAACACTGAGCTCACAGGTTAAGAATCACTTCTGTTTGCTTTGGATGAGCTTACTCGGCTGATTTTTCTTAACTTCCACTGAAACCAGACACTGATTCAGATATGCCAAACTGTTCTCATGGTTTCCTAGGACTTGAAGTCACAGTTCTGCTAGATTATTTTTGTCTATCCTTCTACCCACTGCCTTCAGTTCTAGTGTCCTTCGATAACCCTTGATATTACTGGTCTTGTGGGGTTATGCTGAGGTCGTGCTCTCACACAAGCGGGATGTTCCTCCTCTCCTGTCAGAGTCTAAAATTAGCTTTTCGTTCAAGTCTCCTGCCAGAGACCTTTTAAAAACAGGGCTCTGCATTCATTGAATAAGATGAAGGATTTTGTAGTCTTTGAATATGTAGACAATCACTAGCATTTCCATACCTAAGTCAGAACACAAGTAAAGTAATTAACACTATCTATTCCAGATACTTCTTGGTACTTTCTAGAAGGTACTTGTATCATTACCTAGAGTGCTGGTTCAGACTTCTCCTGGTAACAAATCTTCAGTGTGTAACAGATAACCATAGTGAAAACTAGTGCAATTAAGAAGGTATTTATCTACGTAGAGAAATGAATTAATTGTCCCAGTTTCAGTATTTATGAGGCTGAGAGGTTTTTTTTCTTTTTTTTTTTTTAATTGGGAAGGGGCAGTGAAGTGAGACTGGATGCAAGTTGGGCCTTGTATTTATTTCTTTTCAGTAAACACTTCTAACACTTTAGATAGCTTGACATGATCATAATGGTTCTGAGTGGGTACCGTTCTAGTAATTGAGGAGCTACATTAATATTTGGTATTCTTTGTTTAATTGCCTGGGCTTCTGTTATAATTGCAGCTTATTGTTATTTCCAAGTTAAATATTGGAGTTAGATATGATCCTTTTACTATTTCTTTCTCACTGTGACTGTTATTGATTGGTTCTGCCTTAGACGAGATGAAGATCTTTTTCTGTCTATGGATATTCAACTGGTTGAAGCACTATGTGGCTTTCAAAAGCCTATCACAACTCTGGATAACAGAACTATTATTATTACCTCACATCCTGGTAAGTGTTGGTTTGCCTTCTTTTGGAAGTTCTAGCATACACGGAATGCAAGCCGGAAATCTAAAGGAACAGAAGCACCTCATCTTGATGTAAAAGGGTTGTGCTGGTATCAAATTCTTTTCCCTAGTCTTTGCAGTACAAATCTTCAAATAACAAAGAATTTTGCATAGCAGTCAGCAGTAATTTTCTCTTTGTGTGACATAGTAACAGACCTTACCTCATGGACATACTTGCATCCTGAGGATATCTCATGAGAATTGAAAGCTGTGGGTCTCTGAAAACTACTTTTTCAGCCTTGGAAGCAATGGAGCACTTAATAAATTTGTAAGTATGCTTCCTTTGGGAAGCATAACAAGGTTATAGGAATGTAATGTAGACATCAATCTGCTTTTCTACTCAGATGTTACCAGGCAGTAAGTTCTTGTTAGACTACTACATGTTGGTGTTGCTGCCTAACCACTATGTAGAAAGCTACATAAATATTGAAGGGAATTAACTAAATTAACTAGTTCACTAAAGCTGTTTCTGTTGCCTGCATGGGCACCTTCCTTTTTTGGTAATTTTTGTTGTTGTTTTTTTAGGCCAGGTTGTTGAGCATGGGGCTATTAAGTGTGTATTGAATGAAGGTATGCCAATTTATCGCAGACCGTATGAAAAAGGACGTCTGATCATAGAATTCAGGGTAAGTGAATCAACTCCCTTACATGGTATTTCAGGACTGAACATCCATCCAAAATTTAACCAATAAGCAGTACCTCAGTCAAGAAGAAATACCAATAATCTGATACCCTGTTTTGTTATTTGTTCTTACAATGGTGGGAACTTGCAACCTGTCAGAATTACAGTTTAGAACAAAGAAAAAACTTCTAGAGCACTGTGTGCTCAAAGTACATTGGGTACCAATGGAGTTTCTTCAGCAACCTTGTGAATTTCCATTTGCTTGACATATTCTTCAGTTTTTATTGTCCTGTAGGAAGGATGTATGAGTAATTCAACTTCTGCACTGGAGCAGAAGAGTAGGTTGGAAAATGCTGGTTTTCTTCCCTGGGGAGAAGCTAGTGCTGGGAGCTATAGCAGCAGACCCCATCTGTTACAGCTTAAAATGTATTCAACCATACCTGTAATGCTGACACTTTGTTTTTACATATATATTTAAATATATAGTTGTATATGCTATAATAAATATGTAGTTGTATGTGCTATTATGTTACATATATAATAGAAGAAAGGTGTTGGTTGAGTTGCCAGAATTAGAAGCTAACTTTGTGTGGGCATTAAAAAACAGCTTAGTGATGCTGATAAGTTTTTTATGCTCTGAATTTAAGTCATATATGACAACAAAGCTGACTATGGCAGATATTTAACCTGTAGGGCGATTTGACTTAGTAGAAAAACGGTTCAGATAGACATGAGTAACATTAATTCTTGATGATTTCAGGTCATCTTCCCAGAGAGTGGCTTCCTATCCTCAGATAAGCTGTCCTTACTCGAAAAACTGCTACCTACAAGGCAGGAGATAGAAGAAACTGAGGAAATGGAACAGGTGGAATTAGTGGACTTTGATCCATCTCAGAAGCGAAAACACCACTATAATGGAGAAGTGTATGAAGATGATGAGCATCAGCCTAGAGGTGGTGTTCAGTGCCAGACATCATAAAGGGGCCAGTGAATAACTTGTGATGCTTGTTTTGTATGCAGTAGTGGATGAGTGAAGGACTACAAGCAGTTTGCCCTCACCTCCTGCTATTTGTTGTTCTATTCAGCCATAGTTATTTCTAAAAGCATAAAGAAATAAACTAAGTAATTAAACTGACTTTGCAGTTTATATAAAGCTCCAGGATGCAAGCTGAAATGAAGTTGACTGCACTTCATCCCTGCCTCTTGGTCCAGAAAACTCCCTTACTTGCTTGTCTTTTATTCCAAACCTTGTAATTTCTGTATGTGTGCAATTGCCCTGGCTTAAACTAAGATTCTGTGGTGTGCTTTTTAGGACTTTTAGATCTTACACTCTGTGAATAAAGTATGCACAAGTACTTATAATCCATGGTAAGATGTAGTTAAGTTTTGTACCAAATAGGATGATAATGTTTGGGCTTGTACTGGTGTTTGTTAATTAGGGACTGGCTCTAATGCACCCACATGGTAGATGAGGCTGACGCAGATGTGGTCGATCTTCACAGGCCCATTAAAGTCACATGATCCCCAAGCTCTCCATGCTATTCCACATGAGGTCAGATAGTCCTTTCCTGTGCCAGCACTGGTCCTGACCCCAGAGCTAGATGTGGAGCTTGCTTTGTTTCATTGGTGACTCCCATTTGGCTGCTGTCCTGAGCCACACTGCCTGTGGAGCCACTGGTTGCTTGGAACTGCCTTGGCTGCTGCACATTAGTAAAACCCTCTAGGCTTTGTCAGCACATAGGCATCTTGAAACATCAGACTGCTGCTAGGGGAAGCTTGATTTCCACCTTGATTACTGAAATCAGATACCTCTCAAGTGTGTTACAGAAAGCAGTACCAGTCCTCTCGGTGGGTGTATGTGATCCTGCAGAGGAGAGAAGGCTAGTGAATACAGCCAACCAATGCATCTAGGATGTTCTGAAATTCATGTATTGTGTGCATTATTTCAAGCTGACTCTTAAATTTCTGTATGAATGTTCTAATTATTGTAGATTAAGTGTTTCCAATATAATTACAAAATTGTTCATTGCCTCTTTTCTTACACCAGATGTTGGTTTAGGAACACCACCCCCTTCTTTTTAGACAGCTATTCACAGAAAAATCTTAAAAACTTTCTTTCAGAAAATATGCTGAGAAGACAGGTCCAGATTTAACCTCTAGTGTGGTAGTTTAGTCTTGCTCAACCATCTGGCTTGGGATAGAGCTTACACTTTTCATACTGCTTTGAAGCAAAAGTATCATGAGGCAAACTTGTCTAAGTAAGCTGTTGTGTGGCAGTGTATGTGTTGTAACTTGAATATCTGGAAGCTCTTAGGAAAAAACATCTTTAGCTTGCCTAAGCATTACAAGTTTCATTGTATAAAGACAGCTGGTATACCATGGATTTTGTACCTTAAATGTAGTCCCTTTCAGGAATCTATAGAACTGTGATCTTTCACCTGCATGTTTCACCTACATTTTTGTTTTCTTAATCAACAGAAATAAAATTCTGTAGGCCAAGTGTTTTTCCAAATTCTGCTTGAGTGAGCTCATCATTGAGCTGAAAAATGGGACCTGCAGGTGCCTGTGCTCTATCAGTAGGATGGTTTCTCCAAGTTGAGGGGAGAAACACAAAGTAATCTTCCTCTGGCTAGGGCTAACTCCTGCACAGCTGGCTTGAGACTTAAACCACAGTAAAATAAGCTACTTCTTTCAGCTCAATAAGCACCCTTATTTTTTTCCTTAACCACTAGAGCAAAATAGCAAGGACAAACAACACTCCATTCACAGCCTTGAGCATGACAGTGGGACATGATTTTGCTTCAGATGACTGTATTATATTAAAAAAAAAAAAAAAAATTAAAAATCCATAGACTTACTTTCTCAGGAACAGTAGTCCAGGGAAGGATGCTCTTCTAGTGCAGGAAGGGCAGTGGGAACACCACCAGGTTAGTATTCTATTTTGAAATTACCTGGTTACTGATAAAAAAATCTGTGTCCCAAACAAATACCAGCAATAGCAGAGTAAGCTTTTGGCAAAAAGCACTGGATGGCAAGAGCTAGTAGGACTTTGTTCTCCCGTGGTCTTCTGAGTATCACACAGAGCAAGCAGCTAGATATGTTCTATGCCACTGAAAAATGACGTAAGTTTTTTTTTTTCTGACCTGCTTTATTTGGGATACTTTCTAATTTGGGGAGATGAACAGAATGGACAGCTGTAGAAATTAAGGATACAGTAGCACAAAATAGCTGTTTCTGTTACTACAAATATAGTAACCTGACTTAATTGTAATCTGAGTTTGCAATTACTTACAGTGTTTCAACACCACCTAATTCATATGATCAAGTTTATAGTCTATTACAATTATTCTTTTCACTGTCCACCAGGCATTTAGGACTTCATTTTTTTTCCCATAAAACTAGCAGCTTCATTATTGCACAAGTTAGCTGTGAAACAGAACACCCACTGCAGGCTCATCTACTCTCATTTTTGTTTCTGCTTTCAAAGCCCTTAGAGTACAGGTCCTTTCCTTCCCATAGGCTTGAATACCTGCTGCCTAGCAGCAGTGGAAGAGGTTAGCTCAGCCCAGAGAAATAAACTCAATCATCTCAAAGCTCTGATTTTGCAGTGTGATGCACGGTCAAGCAAGTAAGCAACTTGCCCTATGATTTTTCAATAGCAGCTTCACTTGGGAAGACATGTTCATGACTGATTCCTGCTCTGACCATTAGGATAGCACACTAAGAAAAGTGAGATTTGATTTAAGCCACTCTTTTTGAAAACCACACATAAATGCCAAGCTTATTGTTTTCTTAGGGAGTACAATGAGCACTGTTACAGTCCCCAAAGAATGGGACTTTAACTGCTCTGTTAACTGCTGTCAGGAAAATAGATAATAAGTACAAGTAGATCCACATCTCAGATCTAAGTGCTAAATGCTTTAGGTCTCTGCCATAATATGGTGGGCATTCCCGAGCCAAAGCCAGTGTGTCTACTAAGACAGTCCCTGAGAAGCCTGATGCTTCCACACAGATAAAACTGGTGAGGAGGGCGGTGTCAGTACAGTGGTAAGTTTCAATGGATTCCCAGATACTTCTGAGGAAAAGGCTGGTACCTGCACAAAGCATGCACAGGTGGATGGGTGACCAGCTTTAAAGGCTTTAGATGTCCATGAACAAGGCAAAGAAAGAGAATCTCACCAGCAGTGCATTGTGATTACTGTCAAAAGAAACATCAAGTTGTCGTGGGCACTGAGCTCTCCATCTGCCAGCCTGACAGTCACAAGGAGCATCCTGCCCTCCAGGAACTGGGATCCATGGTGCTGATGAGAGGGTACCCTGAGCTGTCATAGACCGCTACCTCCATTACATTTTCCTGTGGGTACAAAGGATGCCACAAGCCAAAAAATAGGTGGGATCAAGGAAGACTCTAAAGCCCTGGCAAGACAGGTGAAAAACATCCCACGTCATCCCCATGCCCAAGTCATCTCCTCATCTGTCCTCCCTGTTAGAGAAATCAGGACAGCCAGAGGCAGACACATTGTGCAGATCAGTATCTGGCTTCATGGCTGGTGCCATCAAGAGGGATTTGGCTTTTATAAGACTGGGTCGTGTTTCTATGGTTTTTAGTCTCTTGTGAGGGAAGGGGGTTCCCCTGGCTAAAATGGGAAGGGAGTCTTTGGCAGCAGGTTGGCCAGTTTGGTTAGATGGGCTTTAAACTGAAGGACTTGGGAGGCAGGATCCAAATGCCATTGCTTCCTCCTGGGGAGCAACCAGTGCAGAGACAGGAGTTCCTTGGCTGCCCCTGGAGTTGAGGATCAAAGCACAAAATAAATACATAGCGAGTGCTTATGGCTATGGTGAATCCTCTCACATCCCTTCTAGGAAACCCCATTCTGATTATCCCTGAAGTGTCTATATACAAACAGGAGCAGCATGAGGAATAAACAAGAACTAGAAATACATGTGCATTCACAGGACCATAATCTCACTGCAGCGCTGAGACATGGTGGGACAGCTCACCCATGGTGGAATACTGTCATGGATGGATATGTCCTTTTTAGAAAGGAGAGAGAAATTTCAGAGAAGCAAAGTGATGGAGTTTCTCTTTATATGAGAGAGGAACTGGGATGTATTAAGCTCTACCCAGGGACAAACAAACAAGCTAAGAGCTTATGGGTGAGCATTGTCTGGTGTGCCCTGGAAGCCAGGAGAATCAATCATGTCCTGGGGTGCATCAGGCACATTATCCCCAGCTGGGCAAGGGAGGGGATTGTTCTGCTCTGCTCTGCACTGGGGCAGCCCCACCTCCAGTCCTGTGTGCAGTTCTGGGTGCCACAGTGTAAAAAAGACATTAAGCCAATCCAGAGCATCCAAATGAAGGCAACGAAGATGAAGGCTCTTGAGGGGAAGCTGTGTGAGGGATGGGTGAGGTCACCTTAACATGAGGAAGAACTTCTTTTGAGGGTGACAGAGCACTGGAACTGGACATAAACTCCTCCCCTGGAAGATATTCAAAAGCCATCTGCTCTAACTGACCTGGCCTTGGCAGGGGGATTGATTAGATGATCTCCAGCGGTTCCTTCCAACCCTAACAATTCTGTGATAATTAATCCAGGAGGCTCATGGAGTGCATGAATGAGAACTTCCTGCCCCAGCTGATAGGGGAACGAACAAGGAGAGGTGCTCTGCTGGATCTTGTGCTCAAAACCGAAGAGCTTGTTGGGACTGTCAAGGTCAAATGCAGCCTTGACTACAGAGATCATGAGCTGGTGAAGTTCAGGATACTGAGAGGAAGGACTAGGATGAAAAGCCAGTTCTCGGCTCCAGATTTCAGAAAAGCAGACTAATCCTTTAAAAGATCTTAGAAACACTCCAAGGGATAAGGCTCTGGAATGAACAGCCCAAGAAAGCTAGTTAATATTCAAGGGTAATCTCTCTCCGGCTTGAGAGCAATCCATCCTAGTGAACAGCAAGTCAGGCAAAAATGGCCAGATGATCTGGGGAGATGCACAAGATACTCCTGGCTAAACTAGAACACAAAAAGGAATCATCTGTAACCAAGGCTGGGTATATTGGAAGGAACACAGATGTGATGTGTGGGCATCCAGGGATGAAGTTATGGAAGCTAAAGCTTAACTGGATAACAAGGGCCTCTATAAGTACAAAAGTGGGAAAAGGCAGGGAAAATGTGAGGCCATTCAGAATTAGATGAGGCATCTGGTTACATATGACATGGAAAAGGTTGAGGTGCTGAGTACTTTCTTTACCTCAGGCTAATTTAATGACAACATGAGCTCTCAGAATTCCAGAGATCAAGGGAAAAGTCTGGAGCGAGGAGGATGTACCCTTGGTATAAGGGTGACGAAGTCAGGGAAGACTTAGGCAAACTGAACATACACAGAAGCATGGGCCCCAGTAGGATGCATCCACAAGTGCTCTGTGAGCTAACAGATGTTATTGCAAGGCCCCTCTTGACAATCTTTGATCATGGTGAATGGGAAAAGTGCTCAAAAAGTGATGGAAAGTAAATGCCACACCTGTCTTTGAGAAAGGCAAGATAGGGGAATCCAAAGAAATAATCTGTCAACCTCACCTTGATCCCTTGGAAGGTAATGGTGCAGCTAAACACAGAAACCATTTGCTGGCACATGAAGAACAAGAAAACCATCAGAAGTTGTCAGGAGGGATTCACCAAAGGGAAGTCATGCTTAACCAACCTGATAAACTTTACAATGCAGTGACTAGCTTGGTGCATGACAGCAGAGAAGTTGGTATTTTGTCCATTGGACTTCTGTAATACACTGTCTTCTATAAGATCTGTGCAGAGGTGTTGAGGTATGGGGCAGATGAAAAGTGAAGTGGATTGAAAACTGGCTGAATGGCAGGCCCAGAGGTGGTGATGAGTGCAACGAAGTCCAGTTGGAGGGCAGAGCCCCAGGATCAGTACTACCTCAGGCATCAGCAAGTTTGCAGATGGGATTGAAGAGGGAGAAGTAGCTGATAAGAGGGATTTGTTGCCACCCAGAGGGACCTAGAGAGACTGGAGAAATGAGTTGACAAGAACCTCATGAAGCTCAAGGGGAAGTGCAAAGTCCTGCACCTGGGGAGGAACACCCCAATGCAACAGCACA
>VWYO01017916.1:144769-167551 GCA_013400275.1 Rhadina sibilatrix | reverse complement strand
CGCGCAGAATAGGGGGGGGGGGGGGGGACTCAGCTGGAAAACAGCCAAAAAGGAGGCTGGGGGTCCTGGTGAACACCAAGCTCAACGTGAGCCATCTTTTTGGAAAGAAGGCAAATGGTGTCCTAGTGGCCAGCAGTGGAGGAAGGCAATCCTTCCCAGGTTCTCAGCAAGAGCAAAGACACACCTGGAATACTGTCTGGTTTTGGGTTTTTCCATACAAATGGGACAGAGTTGTACTGAGAGAGACCAGTAAAGGGTCACAAAGATGCTGAAGGGATAGGAGCATCTCTTCTATTAGGAAAGTACTATTAAAAATATTTTGTCAAGCTCTTCCCCCTTAACAGAATTACTAACTGCCCATGGAGCTTGTCAGGTATCACTGAAAGTATCAATGTTAGATACTTCTGTTCCTTCAGGCAGGAAAAATAATCACTTTTTACTATCTAAAAACACCCTCTGTTAGTGTATCTAAGGAAGTAAAAAGCAATCTGGTGTCTTGAGTTGTCATATGTATCTAATAGAAAAGTATGTATTCTATTTGCCATCTGTTGAAACCAGCTGGGGAGATGATTTTCTTTCTCTCTTCCATGACCCATTCCTTATAAGTAGCTCTGGAANATATCTTTGTCTGAAAGCCCTTAATTCCAAAATTATAATAATTTGGAGGGGGTTTTATCTTCTCCATTGCAAGGGAAGCTCCAGCTTTCCTTGGCAGATACCTGTCTTTCCCAACCACAATACCTGGGAATACAGACCGTATAGCTCAACAGAGAACAGAACTCTACACTCGTAGCAAAGGTGCTGTATGAGAATTCCAGCTGAACTTTTTCAACACTTCCCCACTCCACCAGAGACACAGACAAAATATTTAAAGTAGAACTAATTTATTAAGTTGAAGACAAGTTATTACTGTCTGAAAGACTGCTGCAGTAGGAAAGCATTCTACAAGAGATGAAGACAGAACACAGTGTAGCAGATTCAAATCTACATGCGTTTGATTCATCATTACAGGAAAACCTTATTTTTCTGCATCCTTAAAAGACACAGTCAGACTTCAGAAGATTCTGGCGTACATTCAGAACAGTGTACGTTAGTCAGAATCTCTCAACAAAAAAATCATGTGCTTCAAATTGAAGGCCTGCAAGCATCTTTTATCATCTTGTAGGACCGAAGTAAAACCTTAGCTAGGTCCACAGGCATATGAAATTTTTTAAAAAAAAATCTTAAAAATAATTATTTAAAGCATTATCACAGCACTAGGAACTCAGCCTATGTAAAGCAACTTTTTCACGGTTTAAAATATTGATCCCCTGGAGCCTGTTTCAGTTATAGCTGGTCTGAAAACATTTTTGCACTTAAAAAAAGTGGCCCCGGTAATAACTCCTTTTAGTCTGGAAGTGAAACAAAACAAATCCACCAAAAACAAACAAAAATCCCCAAACAGTGTATATCACTGCCCCATTAGGCAGGTTTACAGTTCGTAGTAGGAAGTGCTGGCAGATGGGGAAGGACAGTTTCCTTCTGAGGCAGCTATGTGACACTACTTTCCATTTAAGTGGAAGAATGATAGTGAAAATTGAACACAGCAAAACCCAGTGGCCTAGAAGCAACCCCAACAAGCTGATGATACTGTATCCTCATCCGCATTCCAGGAAAATATTCCTGTTTCAACAGTGGGGAAGAGACAGCTTTCCATTCCACATTTCACTCAAGAAAAAAAAAAAAAAAAAAGAAGAAAAAAAGGCATTTTACTGTGTTCTAGGAAGTCAGCAACCACTCATAAGCCTGTACAGCTACTGGCTCACTGAACTTTTACAAACATTGTACGAAGAGTACAGACTTCAGGAGGCATAAAAAGCATTCTCACTGAAGTTGCTTCAACTACTCTAATAAAAATAAAAGTATATGAAATTAAATGATGCTGTATTTATGCATCAATGCACTCTAAGTAAGTAAAAATGTAATTCTCTGGAACAGAAAATGGATCAAGTATTACACTCTGCATATTTGGGCCTTGTTAAAGCACAAACATTAGTAACCTGCAACTAACAGGCATGCTTCAGAGCTTGCTGCAAAATTAATTTATGGCTTCCAGAGCTTGAGGAGGCCGTCTTCACTGTAAGTGGCAATCAGGTTCTGGTGGGGGTGATGAGCAATGCCAATGACATCTTTTTCATGGACCTAGAGAATAAGGAGAAAGCTGCATTAGGAGAGTCTTCCTTTAGCAGATTCAAGACAAATGTTCTCTTCAAAAAGCAACTGGAGGAAAGCTAGACTGAGGGTTAAGGTGCATCATGCATAGAGTAAAAGCAGGAATATATGCCCCCCAACATTCAATTTCAGTCACAACGATTTTTGTGACATGGCATTTACTTTTTCTTGGGCAAGGGAAGGTACAGTGAAGGTTTACATCTACAGAAATCCCACAGTATCTAACTGTTCCCCATTAAAATTAGGCATTCAAGCTGGTATTCCTCTAAGTTCAATCTAAATCAAATTTAAACCCAATACCCTTAAATCTGACATTTTTTTTCAGATTCTCCACTAGCTGGAGCCTAGGTCAAGACATGCTCTTTTTTAAGGAAATCTGATCAAATTCAGTCTTTGCTTGATGGGTAAATACTTCCCTAACTGTTAAAATTACATGGTTCTAAAAAACCCAAAAACATTCTATGGCCAAATGTCCTGAAATTCATTTGTTACCGATTATGTCTGCTAGAGATGAAAGATTCCTTGGTCTGAGATTCCTCCTTATGGACTTTGTAATGAACATTTACATCATCCTTGTGTTTAAAAGTCTGGAAAAGCTCAGAGCTGAAAACTTACTGTCAGAGTTCTCTCCAGTTTGCCCGTCACTGTGCTGAAGCAGTACAGCACAAAATCTTCACCAACACAGTAGATCCATTCACCACGAGGTGAAAGTGCACAGCAGACGAAGTCACCACCCTCTCTCTTACCAGAGCTAAAACTTCTTACAATCTGTAAAAACACACCCCCAAAAACATTTGTCAGGATTAAACAGCAGCATATCAATACCATGTTTAGGGCAGAAATATTTAAGAAGTACTCTGTCTGTTCAGAATCTCTCCATAGCTTCAGGAGCTTTCTATGTTCAATAAACTTGAGTTCAAAATAGTTTGGCCACGCAAGCAAACCAGAGAAATCAGGTTTAAGCCTGCTAGGTTAGGGCTAGGTTATTAACTAGGTTTTCTGCATTCTTGAAATGACAGAGACCTGAAAGGATACCAGTAAGATCACATACCTGTCCTTGCATATTCATGATGACAACTGTATTCGATCTGTTGCAAACAACAAAGTGTTCTGGGTTTTTAGGCAGCAGAATGACACTGTTCACAGTAATGTCTGTCCCAGCAGTGCTACCAAGAGACTTGAAGGTGTTGGAGCACTCTGTTGTCTTCACATTCCAAACCTAGTATAGAAAAACCAAAATAAAACAGATTGTCTTTAAAATTAAAAAGGAGCTGATATGCAATAATTTTAGATAAGGGAATCCCCACATCACAGGACAAGAGGTGTCACAGTCAGTTCTGTGTTTAGAATAAAGCAGAACAGGCAGTAACCACTGCATTTCAGTCCCATTTCATAAATGCAGCAGAGACAGGCTCTGCAAGAGACTGTAAGCAGAGTAACAAATTTCATCACACAAATCTACAGCAAAGTCAAAAGTAGACTCACTAGTGCAGATATCCCCAAGCCCTTCCCCAATAACTGCAAGAATTGTAACAAAGGAGCAGTAAGATAGCAAGAGACTGAAGGTGCTCTTTACAAAGAGTAAGTGCCAGCTTACCTTCACTGTGCCATCGGAGGATGCACTGATAATATAGTGACCATCCTGGGTAAAAGTAGCTTCATTGACAAAGGAAGAATGACCACGGAATTCCTTTAGGGTTTTCCCAGATTTTAAACCATGAATCCTGTCAGACAACACAGGTGGAAATGAGTGAGCAAATTCCACTCAGTAACCAAGTATGTGCAGGATGAGAATTATTGCATTACACAAACAATAATCAACATTTTCCCAATGCTAAGAGCTGCAGGAAAAGGGGTTTGATGATGATCCTCTTGCCTGTTAAGACTACAGTGTTTGAGTATTTTTCTGGGTATAATTATGCTTATTTCTAAGATCCTTAGATCTTACCCTGCAATGATCCTGAGGAGAAAAGAGAGGAGAAAGAGAAAAGAGAAGAAAAAGAAGAGAAAAGAAAGTATATTCCCCAAAATAATTTTAACACCTAAAAATGGTAACTATTTAACATCATTACCTAACATATCTTTACAGAGTAACTGGGAGTTAGATTACTCAAAAGGTACGGAGCTGAAGTACAAAAGGCAAGGGATATTAAAAAATCCCACCCCACCAAAAAGAACAAAAAGCTCCAACCAAACCAACCCAAAATATCTTTCCCTATATCCATACAGGATTCTCCCCAAGAGAAGCATTGGGATCTGGAGATTTTGAAATCTCAGCTGGACAAGGCCCTGAACAGGCTGCTCTAACTGAAAGGCTGGTTGTGCTTTGAGAAGCACAGTAGACTAGGGACCTCTACAGGTACCTTTTAAATTACACTATTTTATAGTTAAAACTGCTTAATGAGAAAAATCTCTTTTCCTTTCTCCCACATTGTAGCTCACACATTCTCAGTTTACTTACCTGATTGTCTGATCAAAAGAAGCACTAAGAATTTGGCTGCTGTCTTTAGAGAAACTGAGGCAAGTAACACCTTTACTATGAGCTCTTTCAAATCTTCTCAGACACTGACCACTCTGGATTTTCCACACCTGAAAAGGAAACAGCAAATAAGTTACTATTTTGTTATGAGCTCACATGAGCTTAATCAGAGACAATATATATTTGGCTATTTCTGTGCCATGCTAAACTTCCTTTGAGTTTATACAGAATGGGAACATTACTGCTATTGCAAACTACTCTCTTTGGTCACCACCTCTCCCAACATACCATACAAAAATATTTGTACCTTGATCTTTCCATCCTGTGCTCCAGTTGCTAGCATTTCTGTATCTCTACTGAAGCACATGCACAGCACTGCATCATCCATCATCATGAAGTTATCTTGTGCCTGATACTTCAGATCCTAAACAAAAGCAGAAGATTGATCAGAAGATTGATCAGTCAAAGTAGTGAAATCAATGAAATCTATTTTAAGGTGAAGTGCAAAAGTACTAACAGTTTTAATTTCATTTATATTTTATAACTTAATGTAAATCAAAGTTCACTGCCGTGTAATACAGGATAACACCACTGTCACTGTTTTAAAGGCAACACCAACAGTGCAGAAAGTTAAAGAAGTTATCACAGAGAGAAATCTATGACAAACCAAACAACTACACCCATATAAATACTCCAGACTGATGTGTGAAACACCTAAACAGACAATCTTCTCACGTTTACAGTCCCTAAGAAATTAAACAATCTTAAAGACCACTCTGTGTGAAATAAGGAGCAACTTACCTTCCTAATCTTTCCAGTAGTGAAGTTCCATACTTCAATGAAGCCATCAACTGAGCCAGTAACCAGATACTGTCCATCTGGAGAAAACCGAGCACACTCCACATGTGATTTCTGCCCAAACTGTTGTAAAAAATATAAGCAAAGTTTAAAAAGCAATGTAAAAGACTCAATTCATTAAAACAAAATTGCAGCGTCATTATGATGGTAAAAATACAGTATCTGCTACAGGCATGTATTCACAAACTCAATGCTGAGGTACCAAAAAATCTGTCAATACATACAGAGTAGCATTTTTTTAAAAGAGGTAAAAAGAAAAACCCCCTCTTTTTGGTCTGGTAATGTCCATTAAACTTACAACAGACATTCCATGGTTACAGCAGGAGCCGAGTTGGTTGTTTTTGTATTTTTGTTTTTGCAGTGAATTCTCTGTTAACAAACACCTTTCCAATACCTAACATATATCACACCATCAGACTTCAAACTTTATGAATTTCTGAAGTTGCTTCATTTGGAGTGATGTCTCTCCAGTGCAATTTTTTATAGAGAATGTTGGTGATTTTTTTTAATGTCTCTTTTCTTTAATTATTTCTAAATTTTTTAATACAAGTGGACATGACAACTAAGTACAGGGAAAAAACTTCAGTAGCCCAAACAAAAACACAGGATCAGCAATGACAAACAAAGTAAGTTCTAATAAATTATTTCTAGCAAGTTGTAACTAAACACCACAAACTGATTTCATAAGTTGCAGCTCATGGCTTCTGAAAAACAGTTCAGGACACAAGTACTTCCTTGCACAAATAAAGAAGGGGGCCCCTATGCAAATTCCTGTAAACTGATTGATTCTGAACTGTGAAGTCAAAGAAACTATGCAATTATCTTAATCACAAATACCATAAGCACCCAATCTTGTTAAAAGACCTAATCTCAGACTCCCATGAAGAAAAGTATTCTGATAAGATACAGCATGGAAAAGGAAGGAAAAAAACACAGATGAGGGGGCAGGGGAATGACTTACAACAAGGAAAATAGAATCATTCAGAAGATTTCCTCTTATTTCCCAACAGAAAACACAGGAAGGAAAAAGCAGCAGAAACACACAAAAGCAAACATTACCTTAATATGCCTGCTCAGCTGCGTGGGAAACTTTTCTTCCTCTACATCTTTCACAGCTGCTTTGCCTCTGAACAAGTCAATTGTCATACCAGGAGGAAGCAGGCCCTGGTGCTGCTGCCATTTCAATGCCTTTAGAGGAGATGAAAGCCACATCGTTAGCTACACGTTCATACAGATCTACGACATATGAAACATTGTCTGTCCCAATGAGTACCCTCTAAGAACCAGAAAGAGCTGAAAACACCAAAAATGTGTGTTACACAGTGTTATTCCCAAAGTGCACACTGTGCTGCATATTTATCCTACTGGAAGAAATCTACTGCTAGTGATGACTTTTTCTGAAACTTCTAAACCCTTGCCACAGGAGAAAAATTTTTTCAACTATGCCATGTTTAAACTTTACTTTTACACAGCTGGAAACTCAACTATATCATAACTAGCTTTATACAGCAGCAATCTAAAGACATAACTACTAAAATATTTTTGAAGACTCACCTGCCCCAACAATGCCATAAGACGAGATGGAGGCACCACGCTGACCTCTCCAGCCAAAGCTTGTGCAATAGCAGCTCTCCGCTTCTCTTTGCTACTCCCATCTGGGTATGCCTAGAGAAAAGTTGTTTTTGTCACTTTATTATTCCAAATAATAACTTTTTTTCTACAAAAAGACCTCTGTTGTTCAGAAACTCAAACCCCTTCCATATAAGTTTTCTGTTAGGCCTCCAAAAGAGCTCTTCTCTTTAATAACCATCTTTAACGCAACAAATCATCAGCTTTGGAAAAGATCTTTAAAATCAGTCCCTTAATTAAGTTAACTATTAACCTTACATACTCTCACAAAAACTTTCAGACTGATGTAACCAGTCAGAAACAATGCCTTGTTTTTACTGTTATTACACAGCACTATTTCTGTTCACACAACCTGCATTTTTTTCGGGTGCCTACACTGAAACACTGAAAAAGCAAGCTGCAGATGTCATCCTGTTGTAGGACACAGGGCCAAATCCCCAAATTCCCAACTGCAGCACACTTCAAAACCAGTGCTCTGCTGCCTCACAATGAAGTGTCATGCACTACTTCCCAAACACTTCGTATAAGGTGTAAAATTATCAAATTGTGAAACTGAACATTCTCACTCCCCAAGACAAAAAAAAAAAAACAAAAACACAATGGTGTGAGCCATTAGCAACTTGCAATGATGCTGAGGGTCATGCAGGAGAGGTCACTAAAGAATGGCATAATGTACCTCACGAGGATCAAAGTAAGATCTAGCCAGAAGGTTTTCAAGGTGGATGTAGCGCTCCGGCTGAGTTTGTTTCAGCATGATCATGGGATCCGTTTGTCTCAGCAGAGATCTGGCAGCACCCAGTTCTCGGAGCTCAATCAATTCCAGCACAACCTGCACCCAGAGACAAATGTCTGCATCAGCACAGAGTTAGTGGAAAAGACCACAAAGAGTCTTCCAGATGGACCAGGAGTGTCCGTAGGAACGCCGCGCTTGCTCACCTGCTCATAGAGATCAATGAGGGTCTTGTCGGGCAGCTTCAGAGACTGTATGGCCTGCAGCACCGTGTCCCAGTGCCCACTGTTGATGTCTGCCACGAAGCTCTCAATGCTGTCCACGGTGTTGAGAGACACGGTGGTCTCCTCCTGAAGGGTGGCGAGCGCCCGGTGGAGGCTGTTTTCCTTCAGGTACTGCATGATGAGCCGGATCACGCTGCGGAGGAGGCACGGCGCACCGTGAGGCACAGCGCACGGGCAGCCGGGCACACGGGCAGCCCTCCCGGGCCGCGGCGCGGCGAGCACCGCCCGCAACCCTCGGCCCCCTCACGGCCGCGGGGCCGCCGAGACCGCCGGGTCTCGCCTCCCTTCCCCTGCGCCGCTGGGGCCCGGGTCAGGGCCGAGGCCGCCAAATCGCCCCCTCCCCGCTCCCTCGGCCGCCGGGGACGCCTGGTCCTCCGCCGCCGCCCCGCGCCACCGCTACACTTACTCGGAGGACTCGATTTCGATCGACATCTTGAGCCGCCGCTGGTNCACCTCGAGTGCCGTGTCCAGTTCCGGGCCTCTCAGTGCAGGAAGGACATTGAGATACCAGAGAGCAGTAGAGCAGCTGGAGGGTGTGGAGCACAAGCCCTTGGAGGAGTCGCTGAGAGAGCTAAGGCTGTTTAGCCTGGAAAAAAGGAGGCTCAAGGGTGACTTCATCTCCAACTCCCTGAAAGGAGTTGTAGATAGGTCAGGTGGGGATTGGCCTCTTCTTCAGGCAACCAGTGACAGATCAAGAAGACATGATGCCTCAAACTACACCAGGGAATGTTCAGGTCAGACATCACAAAGAATTTCTTTACAGGAAGGGTGACTAGACATTGGAATGGACTGCCCGAGGAGGTGGTGGAGGTACCGTCCCTGGAGGTGTTTAAGGGAAGACTGGACATGGCTCTTAGTGCTGTGATCTGGTTGAAAGGGTGGTGTTCAGTCATAGGTTGGACTCAATGATCTCAGAGTTTTTTTCCAATTTAATTGATTCTGAGATTCCAACCACTGCCTTTCATTCGTAGGGGTCTCAGAAGATTCCCTGTGCTGACACAGGCATGGCAAGCTGCAGGTCAGGCATTCTGACAAGGACACACAACAGTTCCTTGGGCACCTGTTTCTTTGCACATGCAGGTTTGCAGGTGCAAGTAAGTCCAGGGTGTTACTTACAGTTTGCAAGCCTTAAAAAGCCATTGTGAGCTCTGCATCTCAAGAGTGTGGTCATGTGTGAAAGAATGACAGTGCACAAAGCAATGTGAGTAGGGAAATTAATAGCGTGTCTTGGTTGCTCTAATTACAGACTAAGAATTGGAAAAATGATGCTCTGCTGGGCAGAGCCCTTCAGTGGAGCCTGGACAAGCATGAGAAGACAACTCACTTTCAAACACACTTAAGGTGGCTCTGGCAGTCCCTCTGTCCTGCATGGACTCGACTGAGGCCAAAAGTCTTGTAGCCCTGGCTAGTGCTACAAGATGAGTAAAACTCGCTGTGACCCTCCTGGCTGCACATAAGCTTCTTTGTCAGGAGGAGAGGCTCCTTGTTCCCTGGGCAGCACTTAGATGCTTGTGGCATGCTGGCATGCAGCACTTCCCACCTGCACCCAGTGATCCAGTGATACCACCCAGGCTGATACCAGTGCTAGACTGCCGGTACATGGGGCTGTGGAGTCCACAGAATCAGCCCCTCTTGGATGGACTTTTTCTTGCTATTTTTCCAGACATGTGCATTTTGCTAGATGAGCCATGGAAAATACGGCCGTGTGTGAGAAACTTCCTCCCTTTGCCAAGGAAAGCTGTTCTTTGCTGTCTCTGTCCCCAGAGTACTTAAAAAAGTAATCCAATAGTATGAACTTGGAAAAACAGTGAGTGAGGTATATGGCTAACATTCTTCATTCTGTTGTTTCCTCTCTGTGATCTCAACAAATTTTTAACTGCTTTTATAGAGGGGCAAAGATTACTTCAGGGAAGTATTGTTTAATTGTTCCATGCTTATTTGTTTTCAATGACAAGTATATTTATGTTGTTTGAAGGTTATTTTGAAAACAAGTCTGATCCAGACTCTAACAAAGAAAAGCCATAAACTCTAAAGATGGCAGCTATTTTTGTGCTGGCAGCACATAGGAATCTGGCTCAATTCCTCAGTAAATTCAACTGGTGCTCTCTTGCTGTTCTCCCTCCAGTGTTAATGGCCTCTGGCAGGAAAAAAACCAACAGGCAAGCTACCTGGTCCTGAACTGTCCCAGTCCTCAGGATGGCATTTTTCTGAGAGGTGAATTCAGCAGGGGAACCTGCTAACAGACTGGACTCGTGGTAGTTTACCTAGCCTTTCTGGCTCTCCTTCCCTGATAGATGCAGAGGGAGGTGGACTTTCTTGTACTCTCCATAAACTCAATATGAGAAAAGGGTCCCAATGCTCCAAGAGCTATGCAAGCACACAAGAATCAGATTTAGATTTTATGGCTAGACATAGCTACGGCCAATCTGATCTGGTGCTGGCGGCAGTCCAGTGTCTGGAGACCTCCAGAGATCCTTCCAGCCAACACTCACAGGATGCCAGCTCTGGCAGAGCATTACATAAGGGAAGGAGAGGTTTCCATTTTATATTTTGGCTCCACTGGGAAGGACGAAAAGGGAAATAAACAGTCTTGATGCCATTAGGCAGCACAGTTATCTGTAGTACACTGGAACTGACTCCAGCTCTTGTTGGTCCCAGGCCCATTCTTTATATGGAAGGTGAGCAAGCACCTTGGAATCAAAAATTTTAAGGCAAGATGTTTACCTTTCTTTTTGGCAGAATATTCTAAAAATATTTTTTTTAAATTCCTCCTGATTCAAAAGTGGTCAGTTTCCTGCTTTCCCCTCCTTCATGCATCCTGGTCTCTTGCTTCTTTGGGACAGCTGCTTGAGCACCCAGCCCTGAGTGAGGTGTGCCTTATGCCAACAAGGTCACCAGTCTGCACTGGTGCACTCCTGCTGTGGAGCAGGATCCATGAAGCAGATGGGGTGCAGAATCACAGCCCACCCCACACCCGTGAGGTCATCACATTCCCCACCAGTCAGACATCCGACTTCATGTGCAGCTGTCTGCTGCCTCACAAGCTGCAAGGCTTGTTTCCTATGCTTCAGAGCTGTGCTATGGCACCAGTAGGCCCCATAAGCTTACTGTGACAATGATGTCCTTTCCCTGCTCTCTGAATTACTGTGGTGATCTACAGTGAAGTTCGGCTTTTCTCAGCTTTCAGGCCACAAGGCTGGAAATTAGTCCGTCCATCAAAATGAATTTACTGTAGTCTCAAAAAAAGATGCACCCTTTTGAGGCCAGCCTCTTGAAAGAGGCTGTGCAGGGGAAATAGCCTGCTTGGTTCCTGTTTCTCTGTTCTTGAGAATACTTTTTGTGGATCCCTAAAAAAAGACCCCACCCCAAGACCAGTGTGTCTCACAGAGAGAGGTCTGTGGATTGAGATTGATGTGTGGCTCCAGAGAGTTATTAAACCTGTGTGCAAAACCAAGTTTTATTTGTCATTGCTGTTGAGGCAGACCACATGCTGGGCCACATGAGGAGACATAGATTAAAGGACACTGTTAATCCTNTTCCAACACCCTGACCAACAGGGTGTCAGGCTGTAGCTCTGACTCTGTCAGGGTTTCTAGGATTGTTGTTTGTTTGCTTGTTTGTTTGTTTTACTACTTCATTTGTATTGTTAATATTCCTAGTAAAGAACTGTCATTCCTATTCCCAAATCTTTGTCTAAAAGCCCTTAATTGCAAAATTATAATTTGGCGGGGGTGAGGGGTTTACATTCTCCATTACAAAAGAAACTCCAGCTTTCCCTTGCAGATACCTGTCTTTCAAAAACAAGACACTTCTTCTGCGTATCCAGTAGGGAAGGATGTGGAGAAGCTAGAAGGGGACCTGCAAAGCAAGAAAGGGTGTGGAGCACATGGTCTGCTGGCAGGAGCTGGGCTTGGCTTGCCTGGATGAGGTGAGGCAGGAGGGAGGTTTAACATCAGCCTATAATTGCTGAAAGGGTAATTTCAAGTGGCTGAAGGCTCTTTGATAGCCTCAGCTGATGCAAGGCCAGGCAGCAGGCATCTAGATCTGCAGCTGTTAGCTGCAGTCACCAGCAGCTCTGGGGCAAGCACCAGGGAGGTAGGGACATGGGAGAGAGGGGGTATAAGTTGTGGAGACATTCTCTGTCCTGAAGAGGGGATTTTAGTTGTGCCCACAGAATGCCTGGAGGGGGCTGGGAGAGCCTTCTGTCAGTTGGGCTTGAACTGACACATTTCCCCCTCCCCCCAGGAGCTCTGGCCCTGCAAACTGTGGACCACACTCTGGCTTCATCCAACTCTCAGCAGCACAGCAGGGAAGATTGGTAATTTAGGCCAGTCTCTAAAAGATACCCAACTAAATGTATCTTGGACTAATTAGGCCTTAGGGCTCAGGAATTCAGTTCCAGTTGCTTGGCCTCTGTCTTGACCCCTCTTTCCTTTGAAGTTCATAGAGGAGAGGGGAAAGGAAATGAGAGGAGAGGCCCTGCTTTTCCTGTAAAATACCTTATTCCTTATAAAATAGTTTGGCAAAAATCTTTTTCAGCTGGACAAGCTGAATACTTTAATACATGCCTGCAGTCATTTTCCACCCTTGTTTCAATTCCCCTGGCTGCTCCGTCACTGTTCTGCATCAGTAAAACTTTAGACACACAGACACAAATACTTCTCAAAGAGGTAGCAGAGAAGATCTGCAAAGGCATGTTAGAGGGCTCTGAGTTGCAGCATCATGTTATTTCCTAGGCCAACTGGAAGTGCACAGCACTATGCAGTACAGTTGTGCTTGGTCCAGCTCAGGTCTGGGTTTTGAGACCTTTCTTCCAGACCAGCCTGCTGGGACACAGCTTCCAGCTTTTCCCAGGCTGTGAAGAAACCACACTGAAAATCCTCATTTCTATGTTAGCTTTCACGAAGAGGAAAGCAGCCCAGGGATGGTGAGGGAGAGGCACATAGTGTCTTAGGTATGTCCTAGGCACTAGGGATGTTTCAGAGCAGGGGGGAGCCCAAAGCTCTAAAGGAAGGCAGCTGTATTCCCTCTAATATCAAATTTCCAGGAGTTCTTGGTAGGAAGGCATCTCTGGAGGTCTGCAGTTCAACTCCCCAGTCCAAAGCTAGATCAGGTTGTGTTCAGCCATGTTGAGTTCTGCATACCTCCAAGGACAGAGACCTAATCTCCAAGTCATACCACCCTCAGTGGAGGAATTTTTTCATGCCCAGTTGGAATGTCCCATTCTGCAGCATGTTATCTGTTTCCCCATGTCCTGTCCTTGCCTGCCTCTGGAAGAGTCTGTCTCTGTTTTTTCCATGACCACCATTTAGGATGAGAATGATGGCTGTGAGAACTCCCCAGCTGTCTCTTCTCCAGGCTGGGGAAGCCCAGTTCCCTCAATATCTCTTCATGCACCCTGTGCTGCACCCTCATCTCCACTCCGGTGGTCAACTGCTGGATTCTTTCCAGTTTGTCAGTGTTTTCCCTGTAGGCCCAAACTGCAAGGATGTAGTAGTGAGATGAGTCTACAGCAGCACAAAGTGCTGAGCAAGAGTCACCTCTCCTGTGCAGAAATTGATGAGTTTGCTTCTGGCCCATTCCTCCACCTGCTGAGGTCCCATCAGATGACAGACCTTCGTCCCAAAACACAGCAACCAGCTAGTATTGGTTATGGGCTTTTTCTTATCTCTCCTTGTGATGGATTGAAACCCCCTTTCCACCAGAGGCCTGTGCAGTGGGTTGGCACAGGTCCTGAGAACTGCCCAGAGTTTCCGTCTCTCTTGACCAGGGATCCAGAGAGCAGTAGGAACTACTATTTCCCTGCAAAGTGGCCTTGCTGCAAACGGTGACTGGTAGAGAGTGTATTTAGAGCTGGAGCCATTCTTACTTCTCCTTTTGAGAGGTGAAAGGATGGCCCAAGTGTGGTCAGAGATTTCTTACACCTACATTTAGTGCTCACCTGCAGTTCTTACACTGGGAGTTTTCATATCCTGTTTCATGCCAAGCCTCCCCCACAGCTGCAGGGAAGAGGACCAAATCAAGCTGCAGCAGGGGCTGAGCTCTAGTATGGGTAAACAGCTGGTGATATAGAGTCTCCAGCTTGCCTCATGCTCTTTACATTTGCCTACATGGGGGTCTGCAGCAGCATGTAAAGGGCCATGCTTAGACTGCCCACTGGCTTCATCTGAGTTCATTTACACAGCTGACTCCTGGCTTGAGTATCTTGGAGGCACTGACACCTTCCCCAGGCTGTGAGAAGCAGCTAGCTGACCTGAGGCTGATTAGGGACTGCTTTCTGCAGGTTGATTTTTTGCTGCTTGCAGTGAAGGGCATGGGGAGATCCAGCACAACTTGAAGATAGTAGGCAGTCACTGAGGTTCCCAGAGAGGACAGCTTCCAGGTAATGTTTCCATATGCAATTAGCAGAAGATGTCTGCAGAAGCCATGTATGCAGCTATGCACCAGTGCAGGGGCACTGGATACATTAAACCAATAGAGCCACAGGCGCCCCTGCAGAAGAATCAAGAATGGGACATCACTCCATGATCAATATGATCAAAGTTAGCCATTTATTGCTAAGTAACAGTACCTTTTATACAGTTTTCAGCTTCTATCACGCGTCACATGCTGCTTTGCAATTGGATATACCCTAAAAGCACGTGTTAGCCTTTTAGCCCGGATTGGTTGATGGCTTTTGCACATACAGCAGGTTTATGCAGTCCTTCTTTTGGCTTCTATCTGATTCTCACACTCCAAAGCTTGTTAGCATCCTTTGTTCTTATTGGGACGTGACTTCTGTCATCCCTTGTTCCTTGTACGTGGCTTTGCTGCCCTTGAATGGTTACAGGCCTTATTTATCCAGATAGGCTGGATTGCTCACATGTCCCCATTTCTGGAGGAACCCATCCTCTATACACCCATGCACTGTTTTCACAGAGGTGACTGCTATGTTTCTAATCTGCATGGTTTTGAAGTCCTAAACCAGCTTGTGATGCAAGGAGAGACAGGCACTGATTTGGGTGCACACAGAGCACAGAGGCCTTATGAAAGCAAAATGTGCCATGGTATATACTTTCATTGTATCATCTTGGACGGGGAGACCATTCTACAGACTTATGTTAGAAGCTGGATTTTCCAACCCATTTGAGTGATTTTAATGTGTGAGTCATGTCAAAACTGCTTCAAGGTTAGAAGTGAAATTAAAAATGAGGCTGAAAAGCTGTTACTCACAGGCAAAAACTGATTCAAGACATTTATCATTCATTTTTAAGGACTGTAGACAAAGGAGAACTGTGAGAAAACTAATTTCTGTGTAAATGTAGACTAATCATTAGTAATGACACTCCCTGGTGACGTTTGATAGGATTGAGTATATTTAACTTGCAGGCAGTGTTACACTTCCAAGTTGTAATCTTGGGCAAGGCCCTTGGATGCTTTTACAAATGAAGCAAGAGGCAATAAAATGAGCAGTAGAAGTAAAGAAGGGACAGGAAATGGTGTTTGTGGCTTGGCAGGCAGCAGCCGTTCTTCAGGGTTTGTCCCAGTCCTTGCCTTGAGATCATCAGCACCAGCAAGACAGTCTGCTCTCCAGGAGCAGTGGTCTCACTGCTCTGTCACCAGTGTGAAATGTTTTTTGCCTGTGATGGGGCTTGGCTTTGGAGAAAACCAAATTGTCTGACAGCATGGTGAGGCCAAATCTACGCCCAGTTTGCACACTTGAAGGGCTGGGCTTTGATAGCATACACTGGCCACCAAGCTGCCCTGTGCACCATGGCAAGAAAGCATCCATGTAGCTGGAGTTTCTTGTTATTGGAAGAGCTCTCCCTTCAGGCTGTTCCTCCTTGGTACTCCAGACAAAGGCAGTGCCTCCAAATGTCCAAGCAGCTTTCCTTTCATGTGGCCATGTCTCTACCTATGGGTGCTTCTTGCGGGGTTCAGTGCAGATCAGCTGCTGTCCCTTAGGATGGGCAGCATCCAGCTGGAGAAGGGTGCTTTCTCCCAGATTAAGGGAGTCCACAACAACCACTGCTCCTCTCAGCCATTTGTGTAGGAGTCTGGCCAGGGAGAAAGTTCACCAGGCGTTTTTTCCCAGATGGCAACAGAGGGGTGGGCTGACAGGAGGGACTGGCACCAGGATGAGACACTCCAGCAGCCTGTACTACTGCTTGGCTGTGGAGGCAGCACGGGAGCAGATGTCCTTCCTGCTGCTTTGTGTGTAGCCTGGCCATAACAAATTGCAAAAAGGACAAGGCACGGTTGGTTGACTAGCATAACCCTTCAACTACAAGTGGGTTTTTTTTGTTTTTAATCAATACCTGTGATATCATCATGCAGCAAGGTGGCTGGATGAGATCCCTGAATATTCTGTCCCTGTCACTGGGTAGCGCACGCACACACACACACACACATTTCACAAGGGGCTGAAGTCGAAATTTGAGATTCCTGGAAATATATGAATATATGCTGGCACTCTCCTCTTACTGTTTTCATAGTCAGATCCCCAAGCGGAGAGGTGGAAGCCCAGCTCCTCCAGGAAAAGGGAGAAAAGCCAGCTATTTCGCTGCAGAAAAAATAAAACAATTGCCTGCATAATCCCTTCTAAACCAAGGTGGGAACACACAGCTGCCAGGGTGGGCCAGTTTGCACTCATCTCAGAACAAAGACAAACTTTGCAGGCATTTGCACCTAGGTAGGATTTTCTTTTATCTGTGCAACATGAGAAGCTGTAGGCAATAGCTAGTGATTTAATCTCGATTGTGTACCACAGTGTTTTACGCTTCATTGAGTAACTTCCCAAAGCACTGACACCACTGCTTTTATGACCAATTTGTCTCACCTGACTGGTTTCAGACCCCCAGCAGTGCTAGTGGTGGTGGTGGAGCCGCTGGGGGTCTCCAGTTCACACCCCTCCATTCAAACCAGGCACGAGTGATCTGAAGCAGTTCAGTTTACAGGTGACAGGGGTGGGTGATGTCCCTGGGGTAGTGGAGGTGAACGGGGCACCTCCATGTGCACACAACTCCTGCTCTCACCTGCACAGAACGGCTAGGGGCTGCATCTGAGCCCTGGGTGACATGTAAGGTTGAATGAGACCCAGCAGCACAAAAATCAGCAGGGCCTTCTGAAGGTCTCCTGCCCTGCCATACAACAGGTCTCTTCCCAGAATGATGTCGGGACAGCTGTGGCTGTCTGCAGCCATGTCCAGGAACCACTCCCCAGGAGTGGAGACCTTCTCCCTCCCTGGTGCACCGAACCTTTGCTTATCCAAATTGTGGCAGCTTTGGTGGTGGATTCCTGTTGTAATAAATTTTAGAGAGCCAATTTCATCAAAAGCGATTTATTTGTCAGAGAAATTTTCGGACAGCGAAATCGTCAAAAGCCCACAATCAAGGAAGCAGTGCTGACACTGGGTGAAATCGCGAATGCAGCCTCTGTCGCGCTGCACTGCCCGAGTTTCACCCAGTGTGCCTTGTGCTGCTGGTTTTTATACACTGTTTCCCTGTACTGTACACGATCTCAGTCCTGTCTGAGATACATATTCATGTATCTTTGTTTCCCTGCTGCCGACCTTGCTGAATTGATTTCCAGGCAGGGAGATGCCCCTGAGTAGATTTACTGGAATTGGGCATTGGGATTCACCATCTTGAGATGCTGATAAGATACATATTAGTTACTAATTGCTGGGTCGTTGGCAGACTCATCAATGGTGAAGGTGCATCTCCTCCCAGCTGCACCCTCTTTTCTTCTGCTAATGTGGTTTCTTCCTGTGCTGGCAGCGATGTCACAATCTTTTCAGGACAAGTTTTTCAAGGCGTTTGTGACTTTGGCTTTAAGGTTACAGTGTAGATTTTTATAAAACATATTTATCATAAAACCGAATTACATACCATATTTATCACATCACACAAACATTATGAAAACATGAATTACCATCTATCACACTGTGCTTGCCAAAATGGCAATAAGCACACCCACAATTCCTCCCAATACTGAGGGTGTCTGAGGAGGCACACAAGGCAAGGAGTGTTGGCTGTGAGTCTGATGTTTGCACTACAAGGAAAGGAGACCTACTGGAGACCCTTGAGGCTTCCCAGCTTGGCTGTGCAAGCCCCTGGAAGCTGTCCTTGCTATGAGCACGGATATTGAGCTGGGCACTTCCAGAGAGTCCCTTCCTACCTAAATTTTCACAGGATTCTGCTGTAATGGCAAGTGTGCTTAAATTTTATTTATTTTCCTCTAAACAAGGACTTCATGTGAACAAATTTGCCGTAGCGGGACTACTGTTGGGGTGGGAAGGTTGTACTGAGCCATTTTCTTTAATTGCCACCCCAGAAGAGCTTTACCAAAAGGGAAGGTTGCTACCCAGTATCAGTCCTTTGATCATCTGGGGCTTTTTGTGTTTGTTGGCCAAGTCACAGCACCACTCCCAACACACAGAGGCCATGGAGTTGGCAGAGGATCAAATAAAGGTCCCAGATGGTTACTGGCATCTACAGGTATGAACCTCAAGAAAACTTTGGCTCCTGTTTTGTACTCAATTTGCTCATTGAGTATTTTTATATTTATTGCTTTTAGTGGAAGTATTGCTTTGCCAGGGAACATAAAACTCAGAAGTGCAATAGCACATGTCTGCAGAAAACGGAAACATTTTATGTTTCTCTCTCTCTCACCACACATACATATCTATGCAGATATATACTTACATATTCTTTTTCTCTTCTTTTACAGTGCTGGAAATAAACATTATGAGAGAGAGGCTAACATGGTAAAAGGCAGAGCCTCGGGATGTCTCTAAATGGGAGGACTGGACCACCAGGATTTTTACACAGCTCAGCAAGCAGAAGTGTCAGCAGCATCTGGTACATAGGGATGAGGGAGAAATAACTCTGAGCATTGGTTCAGGCTAAGAAGTGACTGGTGGTTACGATTTGGCAGTAACTGTGAAAAGAGCTTGAATATGGGCCAAAAGTAATTCTCATTGTGTATAATGCAAACTACTTATTAAGCTGTACAAGGAGGACCACTGCCAGCCTGGTGGAGGGATGTTGGAGACTCTTGTATAGCTGCGACTCCAAAAGCTTTTCAAGATGATACATTACAGTGACAAGAAATGGCTAATGATGCTGGCCAAGTTCAAGATTCTTCCACAGCCCTCTGCAAAACTGCTGAGGTTACAGGTAGTCAGATCAGTGGAAACATAGGTGTTTAAGCAGGGAGACTGAAGTGTGTAGGCGTGCTAGCAGAAAATAGCAGGCAAGATGTCTTGCTGTAGGTTGGGCACTAGAATGAACAATACACAGCCTGCTGGCATGGCCTAAATAACTCATTACCTGGATGGGGCATCCGTGTGAGCTGTGCCAGTGTGCAGAGTACCAGCTGCACCATCCTTTTTGCTTCCTCCCAGGGCCATCACTTCCAGTATGCTGGCGAGGTAAAGGTTAGAGTAAGTCTTGCAACACAGCCTGTTGTTTTCTCAGCAAAAATGACAGTTTTTTGGCAGTGTCTACTGTCAGTCAGCCTGTTCTTATGTTTTGCTGCTGCTAGGTCACATATTCTCTGAAGGCCTGGGATCCTTCGCCACAACGTTTCCAGTGTTGGTCTTTCCAATACCACTGTGGTTCCTGCTGTGTGGGTTTCTTACTATTGTAATATCTCATGTTGCACGAAGCAGGATTTGCTGAAACGGCCGGAACAGCCTCTGCCCTAAGCTATTGGTGCAGCAGCAGCCATTGCATTAAACACTAGCAGAATTAAACACAGCTTCTTACCCCTGAAGGGGGACCTTTATAGCGCTGCCCTTATTTTCTGTTGTAGTCCCAGAAATACTGTAACTCTGACGGCAGGGGTTAGAAATTTGACTTGTTAAGACATTGCAATGGCATTATGTCTTGGGTTTTTTCAGAGTTTCCTGGATGTTACTGAAACAGGATAATCACTTACTCATGTGCAACCAACAACCACATGGAAGCTGCTCACAAAAGAAGCAGCAGTTTCTTTGCTAACAAAGAAACTCCTTACTGCTTTATTTTTCCAACAAAATTTTCCCAAACATAGTAATTAATTTTATCCCTTTGTCCCAGTTTTTGTATTTATTCTCACTTACAAGCAAACCCCGTGAAGGGATGGAAGACAGGGTTCTTTGGTATTGTAACAAGAGACTTGGTCTGAAGTTTTTTCTGTGAGTAATTATTCTTAGCCCAAAAATGCCAGAATGGTGAAGATATTACTTCTTTGTCTAGTGTGTTCACATCACCATAGATGGAATACTTTGGAGAAGCTATAAGATTTCAGTTTAATCAGGTCCAGGCACAAATTTTGGTCCAACAGTTAATACAGCAGAACAGTACCAACATCTGTCTCCCCTTTGCACACAAATACAAGAGGACTCAAGAGCTAACCAGGCTTTTTATGACAGAAAGATTTGCTTATACAAGAGCCATCTCCCCCTTTTTTTTATATTCAGTCTTCCTCTTGTTCTCCCAAATGCAAATTGCTAACTTTTATTGCCGCTGGGTCTGAAAAACATTTCTGTGTTTAAATGTGAAGACAGATGGGTGTTTGGTTTGGGGGATATTAGTCAACCAGGAATGCATAATCAGCATGAGTAATTAACTACACTCAACACATCCAACGGTTTGGGCATCCCTGGATCAAGATTCCTAGGACTGAGAGAGACTTGAGAAGGAGTAGACCGAGGAGGAGTCAGCTTCCTAAGGGGAATGAAGCTCCAGTGAACTTGGTTAGAGTGGTTTGCCCAGGGGCATGGCTGGAACTGAGGGGATGTGGCTGGAAGAAATGGTGGTGCAGAGACATTACGTGGTAGCTAAGCAGGTCTGGAGGACGGGACGAGGGGCTGGGTTGGGTGTCTGTCCCCACGTTTGTCTGATGCATGAGCTGGACCTGTGGTGGGGAACAGATGTAGAGAGTGCTGCCTGGGCATGGCTCAGCTTGGGTCACCCCAAAATGAAGGGCCAGAACCTGCTGGAGCCAGATCACTTTCCTTCTACCAGCATTCTGGAAATGGAGCAGAAAAAACGTGTGCGGGACTTCACCCAGAGTCGCTTCTGCACATCTCCTGTTTTCAGACAGGACGCAGCACCTCCAAGAAGCCGATGGAAAGAGGCGAGAGTGGGGGCAGGGACAGAATGTGTTCAGACATCCCTAAAGGCTATACCTAAGCTTACTTGTATTTGGGAAGTGCCCAGGTTACTTTTTCACACCCTCAACCCTCAGAGTGATGTTTATGTGTTCTTTTCTCTCTCTCCCTCCACCCTCAGATTTGCAGATGATTCACCGGAGAGGCAGTCAAGACTAAATCAATTAGGTGCTAATGATCTACCTGCAGGCTGTGAACTAATTCTTTTTCTTGGTCACATCTCCAAACTGGGAAATGGTGTTATGTCATCTGACATCAGCTGTTGACCCTCCTTTGTCTCTCTGGGGAAGGCACCAGGCTAAATCATGAGACTCCTGGTACTGCTCTCCTGGTAGGTTTGCTGTGGCTGATACCTTCAGCCATCAGGGAACAGTCACTCTGTACAACTGTTAACCCTGCATCTTTGAATGGCCGGGCCCAGAGAGTGGTGGTGAGCAGTGCTGCATCCAGCTGCCAGCCAGTCACCAGTGGTGCCCCTCAGGGGTCTGTGCTGGGGCCAGCTCTGTTCAATATTTTTATTGACAACATGGATGAGGGTATTGAGTCTGTCATTAGTAAATCTGCAGATGACACTAAGCTGGGAGCATATGTCAATCTGTTGGAAGGTAGGAGGGCTCTGCAGAGGAACCTGGAATGGTTGGATGGATGGGCAGAGTCCAATAAGATGAAGTTTAATAAATCCAAGTGCCAAGTCCTGCACTTTGGCCACAATAACCCCCTGCAATGTTATAGGCTGGGGATGGTGTGGCTGGACAGTGCCCAGGCAGAAAGGGACCTGGGGGCACTGGTGACAGCAGCTGAACATGAGCCAGCAGTGTNTAGGGCTGGGTTGGACTTGGTGATCTTGAAGGTCTCTTCCAGCCTAGAAATTCTGTGTGATTCTGTGTGTGATCTTTGCTGTGTTAAAGTAGCATGAGCGATTTATGCTGGGACATCACAGAATCATAGAATGCTTTGGGTTGGAATCAAACTGAAAGATCAGTCCTGCTGCACGTCCCCCCATCCCAGCCCCCTCCCCCACAAGGCAGGAACATCTTCCCTAGACCTCATTGCTCAGAGCTCCATCTGGTCTGACACTGAACACTTCCAGGGCTGAGGCATCCACAATCTCACTGGGCAACCTCTTCCAATTCCTTACCAACCTCACAGTAAATAAATTCTTCCTAATATCTAATCTGAACTTGCCTTCTTTCAGTTTAAAGCCATTTCCCCTTGTCCTATCACTATGCGCTCTTGTAAAAAGCCCCTCACCAGCTCTCTTGTAGCCCCTTTAGGTACTGGAAGGCTGCTATAAGGTCATCTCAGAGCCTTCACCTCTTCAGGCCAAACACACCAACTGGCTTGGACTGTCCTCATAGTAGAGGCATTCCATCCCTCTGATCATCTTGATGCTCTGGAGTCAGTTCAGCAGGTCCATGTCCTTTTCCTTCCTGTGCTGGGACCCCAGAGCTGG
>VWYO01017916.1:128754-144290 GCA_013400275.1 Rhadina sibilatrix | reverse complement strand
CTGATACAATTCCATCATCCCAGTGTGAGATGCTCCACCCAGCAGCAGGAGCCAAGCATTCCTACCTGGATAAAGCCTGAGATTCAGAACACCAGAGTTGCTTGTTTCCACTGGATTCCCAGAGGAAGACTGGACCCATCTCACCACCACTGGACCTTCAGAGAAAACTTCACCCTTCTACAGCATCATCTCTGCTCCAACCACATCTGTCACTCTAGGAGGACTTAATTGGACTGCTACCAACGCCTTGACCAACAACTGACTCTGTCAGTGCTTTCTTTTTTTGTTTGTTTGCTTTTTTGTACTACTAGATTTTTATTTTTAATATTCCTAGTAAAGAACTGTTATTCCTATTCCAATATCTTTGCCTGAAAATCCCTTAATTTCAAATTACAATAATTTGGAGGGAAGGAGTTTGCATTCTCCATTCCAAGGGGGGCTCTGGCTTTCCCTGGCAGACACCTGTCTTTCCAAACTGGCACAACCCCTAAGTCTTTTTGCTTCAGTCATGGTAGTGGGAGGAAGGGTGCTGGGTCTTGTGCAAGTTACAGTCCTGTATTTAGGAAATGGGGATCTTCTATGGAACATGTCCTCCAGAAACTTAGACAACCAGCCAACTCATACTATTAGGCAGTCAGAAGAATAAACTAGAAGGGAGGTCTGGAGCGTTCTTAACACATCCCCCGCTCAAAGCAGGCTAACCCCACTGTCAGGTTCAGTTGTTCTGTGCCTTATCAATTTATGTTTGTGGTATCTCCAAGAGCAGAGACCCTACCAGCCCTCTGGTACTTGTCTGCATCATTTCTGCAGGGAGAGCAGCTTTTTCTTGCATCCAAACAGCAGTTTATCTGTGCCAAGTTTTGCCCAAATGATGGCAAATACATGCCTTTCCCACATGCATCTTCTTCCTTGGGCGCACAGGGACAGCAGTGAAAAGTGAGGCCACAAAGCACTGTGTTCCCATTGGGAAGGAGTCTTGGGGTGGGGAGGCATCTGCAACTCAGATGGGGAAGTAACAAGGGAACCCAGTACTGGAGCATGTAGTGAGGCTGGAGCTGAAACAAAAGCACTTTCTGAAGTTGAGACTAGCCTCGTTTGCCCTCCTGCTGTGCCTGCCCACACAGGGCTGGTAGGAGAGATGGTGGCCAGGATAGGGCTTTTTCACTGTCTCCCACAGGCAGCTGTGCCACAGTGAGTCTCTCCCTGCAGTTTCAGCTGCTGCCAGTGGGTTGGAGCTATGCCTTCCAGGCAGGGGTTTGGCCCACAGCTGACTTTTATGCTGGGTGTTAAGGGGTTGGTTTGCAGCAGGGAGTATGATGGCATTTCAGGCATGATGACTATGGTTTCCATAGCAGCCTGGAAGGCCTGAGTCAGCATCTCCCTCCTGCTGTGGCTGGGAGATTTTGTTCCAGGCATGGCACATGAGAACACAACACTGGGGCAGGCAAGGGTAGTGTGTATGATGTCTGAGCTACCCTGAGGGCAGGAAACGTATCAAAAAGAGGATTAAATCAGTTTTTCTCACAGCTAAATGTGGGGATCCCTTTTGAAGAATGGGGGTTGCCTGTTGTCACCTGAAGGATGAGTGCTCTCTTTAGCTGGAAGCTCCTTTCAGCTTCTTCCAAGCATATCTGCCTGTGCTCTTGTCATGTGCTGGCTGCTGGGCTGTGCAAGTGTGGAAAGTGCTGTGTCCAGATATGCAGTGGCTGAAACTTCTTGGATGGCAGTGATGCCTTACATTTCAGCTTTCATATCATCCAGATGCTGTACTGCATTAGTATATAACTCAACTTCATATAAAGTGTTAGCAAGTTCTCCTCACAGTTTCATCCTTTTCCAGCCCAAGGACATCATTGCAGCTTCAGGCCCAAAACGTATAAACAAGAGTGAATTGAGGAGAGCAATCTGGGAGGATGGGACTTCATAACCTGAAGCTGTAATTGGACAATTAATCCCAACATGTAAATGGACCAAAACTCATAAAAGTGTGAAAAAGTGTGACCCCTTGTCCATCTTGGGTGTAGCCTGGGCCAGGCTCTTGTACTGCCCAAGGTGTGTCCTTTGAAGGCCTATTAATAAATATCTACTTTATTCCTTTAACACTGTCTAGCCTCTGTTCCAGGCAGCCTCTCAAGGCATCAGCAGGAGAGCTGAAGCATGGTTCTCATGGTTCTCTCTTATCCCTTAGGCACCAAGAAAACTGTGCAGCTGCAGTTTGAGAGCAGGAGTCACAGGTGTGAAGGACTAGCAAGAACCACTCTGAGCTCTTCATGTCCCACTGCAACTGAGGCCATGCACTGAGCACAGACCTCCAAATTATCAGCACTAGCAGTGCAAACTCTGCCTTCTGCATCCATGGGAGTCAGAGGGCATAAAACTCTCAGGCAGTTCATCATGAGCCTTGGCCTCTGATCATCTGCTTTAAATAAGAACAGTCAGGAGAAAGTCTGTCTGCAAAGGCAAGACTTTATCCATTGATGTTGGGCCCCTGGCCAGGGTATGCACCCAGTGAATATCCTCATCACTCACTCTGCAGAGTTTGGGTGTAAGAAAAGATTCAGTGTCTCTGCTCAGAAATGGAGACACAATTCCCCTTCCCTGGACCGGGAAAAGACATAACTAATCATTTGAGCACTGTCAACCTTTCTGGCATTCAAGATAAGGCTCAATGTTACACGTGCAGCAAAATATATTTTCTTCTCATGGGGCATTATTCTCATGAATGCTTGAACAGATTCAAATTACCAGCTCATTGTGTCCCCCTGTAAAACTCCAACAGTGACAAATGGCACTGTAAGGATGTGGGAAACCCCCCCAGTGCTTCTTTAAGTGCTCTATTCTGAGACCAGTAAGTGCTGTGTAAACACTGGTGTGCTGGGAGCAAGCTGTGCTTGAAACATGAAACTCTTCTGAGAAAGGTCATTTGCTTCTTTTGGGTGCATCACAGGATTGCTTGCAGGAACCAGCTCAGGTTAAGCACAATGTGGAAAAACCTGTCCCATGTCCATCCCTCAGGGCTCATGTCCATCCCCAACCCCCTCCCCCCTTCTTGGCTATGTATTTCCTGTCCCTCTCTGCTGAGAAGAAGTTGGCACCTCCTTCTAACAGACCCTTGCCTGGTTTCACACATCCTCACATCCAAAGGTGTGTCCAGGCATTGAAATCCTCTAACCTGCAGTCTTCTTGCCCCATCTGCCACTGAGAATGTCAGAAGCAGTAACAGAACCTGCTTTTGGGTCCAGCGTTTGTAAATCTCTGCTCTGAATTAGCATTAATGAAGCTAATTTAGTTCTTAGATGTTGCCAAAACAAATGCCAGGTTTTCTCTGCCATAGGATTTTGATGTGCAGGATTGTGTTGGTTCTCTTCTATGCATTGACTCACATTGACACTCCTATAATGGGGTCTTGATCTCCAAAACTACCCAGATGTGCCTGGAGTTGTGGCACCTCTGTGGCCCAGCAGCCTTATTCTTTGTCTTGTGCTCCAGTGCAAGATGTCTCCACTGCCTTTTTATATAGAAGGACCTTGCAGAACTGCATGTATGAACAGAGACATACATGATCCTCGGGATGATGTTCTGCCAGGTACAGTAGGCCTAGGGTAAGGCAAACAGAGATGTTGCTCTGTACGCAGTGTGGACCCACAGCACAACGCAAGAGTTTGGGCAGGAGAGACAGAATGGCCAAAGGTTTTCTGCCTCTGATCCAACTCCATGCTACCTGGCTTTTTGGGTGCTCTGCAAGTTGTTTCCCGTCTTTTTTGCCCAGCCCTTTGGGTCAGTCTGCATTTGAAAGGATTTGCTTTCTTACTTTAAGGATCTTTCACGTGGATGAAGTGCCTCTTTCTGGCTGAAGCAGAAGTCCACAGCCTGCTGGATGCAGTACAGCTTTGTAGCAGGCTGACTTTGGGGGACCCAGCAGCAGTGCCTCAGATGGTCTGGCCTGTAGATATCTGCACAGTCTTTGCTGGCATGAAGTGTGCATGCATTGAGTGTGCATAGCAACAGACCTTGGTGTCCCTTCCTCAGCCTGTCTAGGGTCTCACAGGTGGGGATGAGTTCTGTGTGTGCTGCAGCATGGCACTGTCCTATGCATCAGCATATTCTCTGCCTTCTGCTCCCCAGAAACATGTCAGAAAAGCCCCTAATCTGTCACCCTGATCTTCCTTCTCATCATGCGAGCTATTGGATCTATAGCTATCAGGCTAAGGTTAGTTAAGTTAGTTGGCACTGCTCAGTTCAGTGCCAACAGCCCTTTTCCCTACTGAATCCTCTTTGAGTCAGGATGTTCCCTGTGGCCTTGGTCTGCAACTCTCTTGAGGGCACCAGGACACCAACCAGCTGTCCAGGGTTGAAAAGCATACGCCTATGCCACAGCCCCTTTCCCTCCCTTGATTTTTGACTTCCTAGAATGTGGTTTTCAGTCCAAAGACTACTCTTCTGTCAGCATACTCAAACACAGGCCAGGAGCACGTCCCCATCACTGGCTGTTCTCTGAAGCACCTATGCTCATAAACTCACCTGTGATTGCATGTCTACTCTCAACCCATATCGGTATGAATGTTTTAGTGGGCAAAACATGAAATACCATATGGTGGCCACCAGAGAGAGCAAAACATGCCAGAGGGCTTGGCAGCACTACTGCCAGATCCCTTCTGCTGAGCAGCAGTACTTTGGCCACAGAAGGTAGTTTCTCCTTTGATTTGCAAGGCAAGGCAGAGGTTGGGAGTAGGAGCAGCAGGCTTGGAAGGAATGAGCTGCTTTGCTGTGCCACCACTGCTGTGCAGCAAGGTGCTGAATCACAGAGGGCCTATAAGTGATGGGACAACAAAAACAAAAACTACATACTCAGCAGCTGCCAGACTGGGGCATTGCTTCCCCCAGGCACCCCCATGGGTCCACATGGGCAGGACAGCCTGTCATACAGATCCAGGGCAAGTGCGAATTCTGACACCAGACTGCTGCTGTATCCTCAAAGATTTCCAGCCTGAAACTGTTGGGGAGAGGAATTTCCAAAACAAGTATTGCTATTCAAGGAATGCAGCAGGGAGAGGAAGTAATCACAACATAGATAAGGAGAAGTTGGTTGATTTGACAACTGCAAGTTCCTCTGTCTCTGGGCTTGTTTAGGATGAAACTTCAGCCCACCCCCTCTGCCCCAGGTGACACAGTGCTGCCTTATCAGCTCTGCTGGTGGGGCTGGGGAGGCAGCTCTGAGGCAGTTGCAAGAGAAGATTAAATACAACTAGAAGGGTCGGGGTGGTAGAGGGGCATCTGTTCCCACTCTGCTCTACAAATGACTCAGCCAAGCTCCTCTCCTTTGCAGCCATCCACTGGGCTTCCTCTGGCTTTTTGGTCACAAGGCTCTTTCAGTAAGAGCACGTGAGGGTTTCAGGCGTTTCTGTGGAAAGCCAAGTAGCTGTACTGCACTATTGCAGGGATTTTGGGGGCTTATCTGCTTTTCTTCCTGTCCTGGGCTGTGTTGCTCTCAGCTGCCAAGATTCCCTGTCTCACCACCAATCCCCTCAGGGTCCAGCTCTGTTTAACATCTGTCTGGACATGTGGCAGTCCTCTGGCAGACTGCTGAAGGCTTTGTATAAGTGTTCTGCTGGAAAACATCTGGGTCCAGGGTCTTGTCCCCTCCTCCCAGGGACAAAGAAAAAGCTGCATTGCTCTTGGCTTGGAGTTCAGGAAGAATTTGTTTGCTACAACCAGATGTCTGCATCCACTTCTGCTGACCCCACACTGGGGCTTTTGCACCTGACACTTGCAGAGGGATTGTTCTCTCACTGACAGGTGGCAAGGGATTTGTCAGAGCTGAGGTCAATATCCCAGGACTGTGCACATCTGTAGCTTGGAAAATAAGTGATATGAAAAAATAGGTTCACTGGCTGGACAACCTGCAGAGGGAAAGATGGACAGACAGTGCTCGGGCAGGTGGATGCAAGGCATTCACCCGACTGTCCCCAACACACTCAAGTGATGGAGCTCATACTGTGCACACAGAAACTAAGGAAATGCCCTGACTATTAAGACAACACTAGGAATTAATAATTTCATCCCTTTAAGGTGAAATTATCCACCCAAAGGAATGGCTTCAGATCTGCAGTTCCATCTCAGCTCAGAGGCATGCTCAGTTTTGATTGTCCACCCTGTGCCATTTGAGCATACTGCTCACAGTGGTCATTTTCACAGAATCACAGAATCACAGAATCACAGAATCACAGAATCACAGAATCACTAAATTGGAAGAGACCTTCAAGATCATCAAGTCCAATCCAGCCCTAACACCTCAACTGAACCATGGCACTGAGTGCCACATCCAGTCTTTTTTTTAAACACATCCAGGAATGGTGACTCCACCACCTCCCCGGGGAGACCATTTTAACTCACTGCTTTTCCAAACTTGCTCAGCACTTTCATCTTTTACAAAATTCTTGTGAGGATCTAAAATATAAAATGCAGTTGACATGGAGTCATTATTCCTGACTCCTGCCAGCATCCCGCTCTACAGCCTGAGCGGTGTCTTGTTGCAACATAGAGAAACAGAAGTTTCCTGCAGAGTTGTCAATGCCTCCTCCCCAGAAACATACCCAGTGTGAGGGAGGAGCACAGCAGAGACTTTATTGAGCCAAGGCTAGAGGGGAATATTACAGCCTTCTCCCTTCTGCTACGTTGTACCTCTAAACAGGACTCAGAGACACTCTTTTCCTCTTGGATGTGCAGCACTAGCTTAATTTTTGTAGCACTCCTTGCTCATTTCTGCAGTTCTTTGAATATGCACGTGTCCTTGGTCCTCTGGAAACAGACAGCAACCGAGTGCTTTGCCTACCAGGGCTGTGCACAGAAACAAAAGCTGTCAGATTCTAATGCTGTTACCCATTTTCTTACAGCTGGGGGTTGCATTATCCTTATTAACTGCAGCACAGAGTTCATCATGTTACCCACAGATATGCTTCAATCTCTCTGCAACACTGCTTTCTGCAACATGTGAGATCCAAGGCAGGTCTCACATCTGACATTATTTGCCTCCAGTTATGTTTTTCTAATTTATTAAAGTTCATTTCACAAACTGTAATGATTTGATTAGATCCAGAGCCTCCTGGAACAGAGAGATGATGTTATTTGCCATGCCACCATGTTTCTGCCATCTGCAAACTTCTTAAAGGTTTTGCAACAGCTACTTTTTGAAAGGTCACCAGACCATTTTTAAACTCTTGTTTCTTTTGTATAAGGCATGGGTCTTACCGAAGCATCATGTGATATTAAGAAAAAATGCTTTGAGGAAATCCGATTATATAACAGAAACACCATTCCCTTAATTGGATTGAAGTAGTAATACTGTATTGCTTGCTTTTTATTCTTTTGTGTTGTTTTTATTTTGTTTTGGTTTGGATTTTGTTCTAAGGAAGACAAATAGAAGAAAACAAGTGTATTTGATAGTACTGTGCTGCATGGGTGACTGTGGTAGCAATCTTCAGCCTCTGTTGATTCTGAGTGTCAAACCAATATTTGTATAAGGTGCCAATTGTTCCCTTACCCTTACTTCTTCTATCTTCATGGAAATCCTATGCTGGTTTTCATTATTCTGCAAGGAAATTGATTGGACGGGGACTATGTGGGTGCAGGAGCACCAGCAAGGACAGATGGCAGGAGCAGCCACAGGGCAGGGAGTCGTGGATGGCACCTGCATTAGCTGACTATGTGTTCCAGCTGCTTGCCAGACCACTCCAACCGCGGCATGGTCTCAAATATTTGCCAGTCTGAGGCAGGATATACTGAAGCCATTAAAAATAGTGTTTGGAAGATGAGACCTAGAGCATCCTGATAAAGAGACGAAGAGCAGTGAGTATTTCTTAATGGTTCCCAGAAGAGGAGCAGTGATGAAGAAAATGGAAAGACAAGAGACCACAATCACCATCAGCTCCTAACAGGTACCAAAACTCAAGACTCAAAGGCAGCACACATTTCCTGAGGTAACAACACTGGAGCCATCATAAGACCTCAGTAGTGAGTGTCCCTTGAACTCTGCATCAGCATTCAGTGTCCTTAGACAGACTGCTTCCATCTTGGTGCTTTCATCCTGGGCAGGCCACGCAGATGCTCTCAGCCTGAATATCCTTGTGAATAAGAGGCAACTGGCTTAGTTTCAAGATAAGTACTCCCTCTTTCCATGGGGTACCACAGCAAGCTTTGCTGTCTTGTTGCAAGATGAGCTTTTGTTCTGGGATTTCTGATTTGCTTTTTTTGCCATCTGCTGCTGTGACCTGGGGCTCCAAGAGGAAGGACATTGGTGCTGCTGGTAACAGTCCCAGCCTTTACACTAAAACAGTGGATGCTCAGCATACCAAGATGCTGTTACATATATTGTCAGCTCCTCATGAGTGCCTGGTGTGTGAACTGGCCTATGGTGCCAGGTGTCTTTTGTTATTAATGTGTGATGTAAGCACAAGTAGCAGCAGGGGCCTTGAAAGTTTTGGAACAGGTCAGAAGCAGAGGCTCCAGGACTATAAATAACTCACTGGCAGTGGTTAGGTGTGCGGCCTCAAAAGCTGGGCAAAGCCTCTGTTAAGTGTTCCAAAGAAAAGCAGCAGCAGCTGAGCAATGAGAAACACATCTGAGCAACAGGGTCAGGCACCTGCTGTGGTGTGGGAAAGCAACACCTGCCAGTGCTGTGCAGGAAAGGGGGTGGAGGACAAGGGCTAAGAGCTGTCTAGAAGCTCAGACACCTGGAAGAAGTCCCAGGATGCCCAGTAGGGTGTGACTCTGGGAAGTTCTGTGCCACAGCTGTGGGCCTGTGGGCAGCTCTGCTCCACAGAGCTCTGCTTTCCTGGGGACCACATGCAACTGAGGTTGGAAGGGAACTTTGGAGATCATCTGGTCCAAGCCCTCTGCTCATGCAGGGCCACACAGAGCCAATCACCCAGGACATGTCCAGATAACATTTGAGCATCTCTAAGGATGGATATTCTCATAATCTGCCTGGTTGCAAAACTCTTTTGAGCTGGCAATAGCTGGTGCATGGTGCCACGAGTGTGTCTTTTTGTGCCCATCTAATGCTCTAGTTCTCAGGGGGTTTAATATGTATGTGCCTAATCATTATTTTGGGCAGTATTATGATTAACACATGTGGGACAGAGCACTCCCTAGCAAAATGCTTCAAAGGCGGGCCAGTGGCAGTGGTTTAGGCATGCTGATTTTCAAAGCAGCTAATTTTGCAGAGAGCAGACTCAGGCAGAGCACTGTATCAGCCAGCACAGCCCTGCTGCTTGCAGTAGCCAACACTCAGATACTCAGTAGCCCTTTACATGTTAAAGGCCCTCACCACCTCTGCAATCAGGTGGCATCCAGAAACTCTCATTGCAGCGAGATCACAGCTTGGAGGGTTGCTAAACAGATGTCTCCGAGAAATCCCAATTTCCATGACTTCTCTGTGTTGTCTGAGCAATCTTTGTTACCTAACAAGGTGCGCTGAGACTTTGTTTCTCCAGGATTCTTGCTGAGAAGTACCACAATGTTCGTGTAAGTTAGAGGTAACCAAAACACAGTCAATTGCTGCCTCTGTAACTGTGTTTTCTAAGGGTATGATGGTGGTTTAGAATTATTATGGCAGGGAAGGATCTTTCAAGGGCTCTTGCTCAATCCCTTAACTCAAAGTTGGTGTAAATCTGAATTCACACTTTTATCATCACTCAGGGATTTGTCCAGTTGAAGTGGAAGCTGTACTCTTCCTCCTCCTATTGCTTCAGAGACATCCAACTTGTCCCCTTAGCTTTTGTGCTCCCTTGCAGAACTCTTGCTTAGACCTTAATTTGGAAAACCACCCAGGCCTGGTAAATATGTGAGGCAAATTTCTAGCAGCTGGGTGAGAAAGCAAGTTTTGGAGACACAGGCAGAAAGTCAGTGTTTTCCACCTGAAATGAGCAAAACTTGGCCATTCTGCAGAGCATCAGAGGTTATCTATCTGAACTTGTGTGAAGGGTTTGACACTGTCTCATATGACATCTCTAAAAACTGAAGAGGCATGGATTCCCCAGTCCTGAAAGTGTTCAGAGTCAGGTTGGGTGGGGCTTTGAGCAATTTGGTCTAGGGGAAGGTGTTCCTGCCCATCGAGTTAGAACTAGATGGTCTTTAAAGGTCCCTTTCAACCCCAGCCATTCTATGCTTCTGTGACATTCCAAGGCTGCCTCTGCGGACTTGTTTCACTAACACATCCTACCTGACCTATGCCACTGATGTCCTTACACAGCCTTTGTACCTCCTTGTGTCAAGCACATCCCCAGGCATTGATGACTGTTGAGTGGATGCATTAAGTTCATAAAGACCCCAGTGCCAGGGGTGACCATACCACTGCCTTCTCTCTAAGAACACATCAGTTCTGGTCGTACTACCAGAAGTACGTAGTCAGAAGGACAAAGAATTTTGGACCACAAACAGAAGAATAATATCTTTTCCCTTCCATACAGTTTTTTTCCAGTCCTGGTCTCTTCTCTGGCATGTCTCACTCTTCCCTGGTCCTACATATCTCTGGCAGTATTTCAGGAAGTGGGGAGAATAGTTATGCTGCAGAGACATCTTCTCCCACATTGCTGGAACACATGCTGCTCTGGAATTTTGTGACCCCAGACCCGCTTCATCAGTGCTGCTCTTCCCTGTGAAGATGTGTCAGCACATTTCCCTTAGAGGGGTCACTATATCCCATGGGAAAGAGGTAACAGTGGCTATTTTTTTTTTTTTTTTAAATTTTGTTCCTGTTCCAGATTGCATTTTTGGAAAGGAAACTAAGGCATTTGCTAGGTGGGGTGCTGTTGGAGAGAGGACTTTTCAAACTCTTTTTCACACAGGAATCTACCAATGTTTTGTATTTTTTGACTAAGTTGTTTCTCTCCCTCTTGAGAGAAAGTTGGAGGATGTAAAAAAACCCTAAACCAGTCAGTGAGCTTTTAATGTGATTTCCTATGTGCCAAGAGTCAGCAGCACCTCCACATGCTCCCAGACATTGGCTTAGCAGGCTTGCCAGCTCTGGATGAATTGGACACAACCTTGGAAAGCTTCACAACTCCTCCCTTTCTCTCTTGCAGCACAGCAGATGGTCACAGTGTAAACACCATGCCAAGTTCTGATTAGTAAAATAGAGCGTAAAGCAGGTTTGGAAGGCGTGTGCTCCCTGCTCCTTTCTTCAAAGTGCCCTGCAGGCTTCTCCAGGATTGTTGGCATTGTCCATGACCTTAATGCAGCAGTGTCCCTTCACATAGGGACTGCACTCCTGCTGCTCTACTGGCTCTGTCTTGGCAGCTCCTGAGGGGCTGGTTCATTGCTGTGTCAGTCACACAGCCCATGAACCACAGACCAACCCTTGAAACTTCCCAAGGTGTCAGCACCCCCAGCACCTCAGCATGCTGTCCCAGGACTGCATCACCCTCCTTGGGAAGGGTTTTTTCACAGTGTTCATCCTCAATATCCCAACCCTTCCCTTCTGCAGGAAGATTGGGAATGTCACTAGAAGTCCTGCTTGACTAAAAAGGGCACTTCTTGTAGCAAAATAATAAAACTATACAAACAAACAAACAAACAATCCCACAATAAAAACACAACAACAACAACAACAAAGCAGCATGTAAGAATGGGAAATATGATAGAGCAAAAGAATGTAGTAAACATTGCTTGCTTGTACTTAGAGGTGGTATTGAGCATGGCCAAGCTCCACCTACAACTCAGATTAGAAAGGATCATTAAAGGTAGTACAACAGGACTCCCAGGCATTCTAAAAGCTGGGGGAAATGCACATCCACTGACAGATGGAGGAAACACTATGGTACAGGACAATATGGAAAAAAAAAAACAATGATCAATGGATTTTTGTAACAACTCAGAGGCAAAGCCCCCAGATGATCTCTGCATTCACCACCTTGGTTTTGGAAGTAGGTGGGAAGACCAAATGTGAGGCTTACGGACTGCTTAGAGAATAGACTAGGTGGCAATAACCCAGATGAGTTATCAGTTCATGTCAATGAAACTGCGGTAGCCATGGTGGAGTGTCATGGCAAATGGGAAAAGGCTGAATAAAAAACCTGATATGATGCCCACCTTTAGGGAGGGCAAGGAGAAAGATGTGAAACAGCAGTAGTACCTCTGTCTTTGCGTAGTAATTAAAAAATTATTATGAGCAATAACTCCATCCTTGGAAAAATCATGGGAGCAAGAATTCTTGGAAATAATTTTCATGCATGTGAAAGGCAGAAAGGTGACCAGGAAAAAAGGTCACTGGTCCAGCCTTTGGAGGTAACCCAAACACCTTATTTTCCCCACTTAGCTCATGCAAGGTCTAGTGCAGACTTGGGAAGTCAAGTCACCACTGACTCTACAGAGATATTTGTGCACTCACCTGCATTGCTGGTAGTTACATTTAGAGCAGTGGATAGATGAGGAAAACAGGCTTCAGGAGTGAGGTTGCTGCCTTGGGTTGATAGAAAACAGAGGTCTCATCTAAGTGCATTGTCCCTGAGTATACAGACATACTGCACATTGGATATAGTCAAATAAGAACAGATCCAGCAATCAGCAGTGCTGTGCTAAGACAGAAAGCAAGAACAAAGGACAAGCACGCCTACTTTAGACTCCTTCCAAGAGGGTGAAAAGGTTTGGCAAACTCCAACTTAGAACTTTTCCTTTCAACAACAGCTTATTTTTTTGTTGTGGGGTTTTTAGCTCTTTTTTCCCTGCTGTGGGCTGGAGAACAGGAAAGTGTAGCAGAGTAAACATGAGATAAATATAAGAAACCTCTACTGCCTCATCTTGGCTCTTGGCAGGCAGGTGGAGCGGGAGGTGGATAAATCTCTGCCAGAGCAAATATGGTCTCACAGCAAAAGTCAAGGGGATCCTTTACCAGCTACATGCTGATCTGGTCCAGGGAAACCTTGGTAACTAGTGGGGAGAAAGGTGAAATCCTAGTGACACTTCTCAGCTACTGCTTTCAGCAAGGGGCAAAATTTCCACACATGGTTTCTTTCAGCCACTGAGCCTCACCCACTCAGGGTGTAGAGAGGAGGATAAACTCAATATTCTGGGGGCAGAAGTATTCTGCCCACAGAATACTCCTCCCCTCTGCAGGAGAAAGTAGGTTGCTCTCAGACTATTTTTCTGCCTGTAGATGCCAAACTTGGAAGCATGAAAAAGTTAACACCTATGATCCCTGTGCAACACTTCCGGGTTTGAGAGTCAAAAGAAGATGCACCAGGGACCACCAAGCTTGCTGCAGCACCAGTTTGCTGGCAACTTCCTTGTAGAGATGGTCCTGCATTGTCCCCAAAGCCCTCAGAGGCAGTTGCGAACAGAGGGACAGAGCAGGCAGAGGCCACTGCCCTCTTCCAGAGCCCTCAATCAATATGGTCTTCAGAGCGTGCCTGCAAGCAACTGCAGGAGCTTGGTGATGCCCTGCCTACTGGGCCAGCCTGGGCCCAGAGGCTGGTAGTTAGACTCAGTTGGAAACAAGCCCACCTTTTCCTGGAGAGCACTGGGGAGCTCATGCCTAGCCTTAGCCACACTCTGGTCAGAAAGAACTCTTCCACAGAAACTTTTTGTGAGAAATTGCCAAGGAACACAGGCAAATGTTTACTTCAGTTTCCCAGAAATTACTTCTCCATTTTCATATTCTAGCCAAACCCACAAGCACTCAGGGAGCAAGCAGTGGCCTGTTCTCCCAGTCACAGCCTGAGAAAGAGTTTGCATCCCCTGCCTGGTTTCAGGATGGATTGCATGCTGTCCCCCCTACTCAGAGATAAAGGAACCACCCTACAGTTTCTTAGGTCTGTGTGTCTAATGTGCAAAAATTTTGCAGGAGAGAGAAATTAATTCAGGGGTAGCCAAAGGGAGGAAAAGCTGGAGAAAGTTAATGCAAGGAGATTAAGGCACAGCCTAGTCCACCCCATGAGCCAGAAACTGAGACAGAGGGGTATTCCAGAGCAATGCTGCCAGACGCTGTAACTGAAAATATTTTTATTTGACATCTATAGTAAAGAAGGAACATTGGATTACACACCCCTTGATATATAAATGGTAAGAATGCAAAAGCAAAACCATCTACAGGAAACCCCAAAGCAGTCCAGTATACAAGTAGCATCCTAGGGAAAAGCAGCATTATCAGGACCCTCCCTCATGCTAACAAGTCAATCATCCCAAAGAATCCAAGCATTAGCATTTCCTTTGAAGCTGTTTTTCCTGGGTTTCAACCGATCAGTAACACTTTGAGTGTTCTCACCAGCAGGGAAGAGGAGGAAACAGCACTCACCATAGGACACAGTCAGAATCGGCTTCTGTGCAACATGAGTGTTTGTAGATGTGGCCCCTGAAAATCCCAGGAAGAGAAATTTCATGGCCAGGTCGAGTCAAGAGCATTTAATGATTTTGAGTGATACAGTTTACACAAAGACAATGAGATTTAGAAATCACAGATCAGCACCAAAGGGCAACATGAGCTACACAAGGTGGCTTCAGTTCTTTACATGGCTTGTGGCTTTAGCAGTGGAAGAGAAACTATGCAGCAGCCTCTTGCACTGCTAGTATCTCTCTGCTGAAAAGGGTTTTCAAGTTTCCTGATTTTCCAGTTTCCATTTCTTCCGTCTTTCCAGGTACACGTTGCAGAAACTGTTGATTGCAACAGCCAGAAACAAGCGCTCATCCCACCTCCGTGACACAGAATAATTTCAGCATACAGCCAAAAAATGAGTTGTTGCACTAACTTTTTTCTAACCTTCAAAGAATCTCACTGCAAGGAATGCTGCCGGTGTTTCCCTTACCTGCCTGGCAGCAGACAGACACCATTGAAGGTGGTCAGACAACAGCTGAAGGTCCCAACTCTGCGACTTACAAAAGGCTCAGCACAAAATTGAGGTGTTCTCTGCAAAGACATGGCATTTTCAAGTGCAGCCTTGATAAATTTTTTTAGTTATCTGCTGCTAGCTGTGGGAGTGGGGCCTTCCTTCTAAGGCATCTTTGAAAAAAAAAATTAAAAAATAGTCCTCTCCCGTGTCTCCGTTACTGCTACAGACTACACCCATGCCAGTGTTTTACGGGGAGATGTTTGACCTGATTTCTGTAAAACACATCTTCTTGTACTCCCTTGCATCTTTAAGACCTGGAGCCTGATCTGCCTTAAGGACTACTGCATTATATTTTTTTTTTTTATAATAATGCAATGATAACAGTTAAGTTCTTAACCACAAGCCTCCTTCCTTGCACTTTGGTCCTGCTCCATGCAAGCCCATCTTTCCTCAACTCCCACCACGACTGGAGCAGCAAGTCTAGCCAGAAAGAGCTTTGAACCAAAGGAGGTGAAGACTTTTCCAAAGTGAGACTGAAAAGGTATCTAGCAATTAAAGTCTATATGCATCCTGTGAGCCACTGCTGGCCTAAGAAGAAATGCACTGTTCCCTGGTCCCTGCAGGATCCCACCCCTGCAGTGCAAGGGTTCAGCAAAACCTTCAGGTCTCAAAAATGTAACAAAAACCAAACTAAACCAAACAAAGGAAGGGAAAAAA
>VWYO01017916.1:63840-123446 GCA_013400275.1 Rhadina sibilatrix | reverse complement strand
ATAAGGAGATCCCAGGGCCTAGTACAGACTTGTCCCTGCTTTAACAAATAGAGAAATCCCCAAGGCCACACATTTCTGTTTTAAGTTTCACCTCAGTACAAGAGAGAACTTCAACTGCTGCAGTGCCTGTGGCAGTCCTGCTCCAAGCAGGGCTTGGGTCTGGAGTAGAGACATGTATGGACCCTGCCAACACCACCACTGCTAAGGCTTTAACATACTGGCCACCACATGGTCATGGCCAGTCTTCACTTTACAGATGAGCCTTTGAACTCCTCCTTGGGCGTTAGGAAAGGGNAAACACTAGCTGTCTTCCAGCTTCCAGACTGAAACACAAGAAGGGATATGTGGGCATCTGAAAAACGAAGGGTGCTTAGCTCTTCCTCACCCTACGTTTCACCTTCCAGAGGCTGTGAATTTTAATAAACTGCTCAGCTGCATTTCTTTCTCTGCCTTCCTCCCCTGCAGCCACCTGCTCCCTGCAGGGCTGTGCACGTTAAGACAGGCTTTTGGGAGAGATGCTTTCCCATGCTCTCAGTGGTGGGCGGGGATGTGTAACACTGCGCCTGCCCTGCCAGGCTGGCAGTGGTGTTAGGAAAAAGATGTCACTCCAAAAGGCGGCTCACCGAAATCCAAATTTATCCATGGATACAGAGAGGTGCCGTGGCTGGCTGTAACATTTGTAGGTGTTCCTGTCATCCATTGGGATGAGGTCTACATCACTAAACACAAAGCAATCATAGTCATACTCCTTCAAGGCCTCTGCAAATCCAATATTCAGCAGTTTCGCACGGTTAAATTCTTCTTCTCCATCCTAATTTAAAAACAAATTAAAACAGTTAAGTGACTTAAATTTGACAGTTGATATCAGCAGCTTCTTACCTGTTGCCAGATGCCGGTGGTGCTGCAGAGGGCTGGCATGCCCTGCTGGACTGAGCTCAAGCCTGAGCACTGCCCTTGCAGCACCCGTGGCATGTTTGCAGCAGACCTCTGTGAGCCCAAATGCTGCCTGCAGGACAATGATGCCATGGGGGCAGGAAAAACAGCTGAGGAAAGGCTGGACCCAGCTTAGCTCCCATCTCTTGGTGGGAGCCCCCAGGGGGGCAGGTTTGATACGATACTAAGCAGTCCCTATGTACCACTCCATGCACAGGCATTTAAGGATTAAATTTTCTTACACAGGGCAAGCAGGTGGGGCTTCCTGGGACAGCAGAGAAAAGTAAAAAGAGATGAGCTCCTCTGGAAGAAGGGACTCTTGCTACGGAGAGAAACACTGGCAGTGCTTTAGCTTACAGCCATGACAAGGATCACGGACCAAAACCTTTCTGTGGCCAGAATTTCCGCACCCTCCTCCTAAGCTCTGCCACAACATGGCTGTGAGACTGTGGCACAGCCACTGCTGAGCAAGTTGTGATCACACGCCAGAACTGGTTTGCAAAGCATGAGACAGCACCAGGAGCCAAGGTCTGCTGCTCTGCTGCTCACCTATGACCCTCTGCCAAGCCCTGAGCAGCCATGAACGCAAAGGAGGAGCAGGATGCTCCCTGGGCCCTGGGAAGCAGGTTCAGCTGTGACAGAGCCTTGGTTACTGCACGGCAGGCCAGCATAAGCTGCTTCCGGAAAGGGCTACAGCTTGAGAGATGGGTGCTGCCACTGCTGTGGTGGCACATCCCCTTCTTTGGTGCTCTTCCACCTCTGTTCATCTGTCCTGGGGGCCTTGATGGGAAAATGAAGTCAGGAAGGCTCTCACCATGGTGGGAAGGACTTGAAAAGAGCTGACGCTACAGCAGGGCATACTTATCCCAGGGCAAGCACAGCTAATGAAGGGACTTGCAGAGAGCAGGACAGGAAAATCTCCACTTTCCTCCCCAAGCAATGAAGCACCTGAGGAGAACCTGTTCAGCCTTTTTCAGGCAAAAACATTTCAAAAGCACATGTGGATTTGAGCACAAGTACAGGACTGCAAATTGCTGAGTACTTTTGAAAAACTAAAAGATCATACCCAAAACCCAAGAAAACTGGTGGTTTGAGAGTAAGTATTTCCAATCGAAGACCCCACTCTGCAGCAGCAGCTTCAAACTCAAACCCTGTACAAGGGAACAGAGCAGACAGAAAGAAACTCATAGGGCATGGCTCAAAGAGACTGAAGGTTTTTGCCAGCTGGAAAACAAAGACTGCCAAATCCATTCTGCCTTTAGTCCTCCACACTCTCTTAGCGTTGTCAAGACAAAGGACACCCCCACTGTACAAGCCATCCCCCCACCGTGCACTACCCACACCCAATGTGGGATGCAAATCAAGGGTGGATAAAATATTGTGCCCAAGAAGCAGCAGCTTAAAACACCACATTTTCTGTAACAGTTTTACCTGGTTAATAAACAATCATTTTGGTAACTGTTTAATCCAGACTGGTTAATAGATCTGCTGCTGAAGAGCCAATGCAGGTTCTTGAAACAGCCCCAAGTATATTCCACATGATGGTTTTAAAATGCAAGTGTCAAACCAAAGTTTTCAAAAGCATTTCTCACCTGCCTTGGGCATAAATGACTTCACAGGGAGGAGTAGGCTGTCATGGAAGAGGATCTGAGAAAATTCTCAGCATCCTCACCCAAAACAAAAGGGTTCACACAATAATAAGGTGGTGGGTGGACGACCACCATCATGCATAAAGCAAGAAAACTCAAGTGGAAACTTGAGTACAGAAACTGAAGGCAAGTGGAACAGAGAGGCTGGGGAGTGGAAGTGACTGAGGTCATGAGATTGGAGGGTTTTCTTTCCCCAGCAAAGGGTGCTGCCCAGCCCCAGCTGCCCAGCACTCCTCAGGTCCCACAGCGCCAAATCCAAACTTGGCTCCAATGTCCTGAGGGGGACTCGTTCTGGTGCTGGTGCAAAGTGCAATGTGCTCACACCTCAAAGCAGCTGCTGGGGCCAGTCTAGGAGAGTGGCCTCATTTCATACCCTTTGGCTGCTCTTTTCCTAATGAAATTCAAGGCAAAGGGCACTTCACACCGATTTTGTTACCAGCAGAGCCTCAGCTATAATTAACCAGTGCCTTTGGGTAGCCTCTAACTCTTCTGGGTGACACATGGGGATTAACAGTGCTACAAGGGGCTGTGTTTTTAAAGCTATCCCCAAAACCCCTCAAAGCACAGAGAGTTTTGCATATAGGACCCTTCCTGCCACCTCACCCACAGGACCCTGGCCAAGCTCACACTGGAGCCCTGTGCATGGACAGGGACAGGACACAGGGCAAACACTTGATGTGGGCATTGCCACTCTCCTCCCAAACGGCCACACAGTTCACACTCTGACATCCAAAAGACTAGGAAGAAGGGAATCACAATCTGTACAAGAAAACAAAGAACTCTCTTCAAGCCATTTTTAGTAACTTTACAGTGAGCATGTAGCTCATGCAGCAAACTTTGCAAGGCTGTTATCAACTGTGACAGCTTTGAGGGCAGGAGGTCGGTTTTCTGTCCCAGAAGGTATGTGGGTCTTTAACACAAGTATTGTAAGAAAAAAAAAGACTGACAAGAGGTTTTGCTTTTTGCAGAAGCTCTGTTTCTTTACCTAAGGCAATGTGGAAGTGCTGGCGTGCTTGCAGTATCTCAGATTCCAATCTCTCAAAACTCACATGCATGCTGCAGGCTGCCATCTTTGACTGATCCCCGACATTTTGGAAAAACAACCAAACAACAAACCGGAGCCATGAAAACTTCCTTCCAGGTCAGCACAGAGCACAGTACACATAAGTGACCCTCGAGAAAGTGGGTAAAGCACAAATGGAAAAACCTCCATCCCTCACCTCTGCTTGGTAGCTTGTCATCCCATGAATGCTGTTGCTTGTCACAAAGAAATGGATTAGTTTGGACTTATTTGGACAGAGGAGTACTATCCTGAACAGCAAGAAGTGCAGAGAGGACTGCTTGTTTGACAATGCAGTCAAGCTCTAGACATAGCTTCTATGCTTTTCTAGGCTTTCAGACAGAAAATATGTAGTCCAAGCACATTTTTGCTATTTTCTTTTCCCTAACAATTTTTTCCCCAATGTTCTCTTGTCCTGAAACTTAACCCACGTCTGAGTTCAGTGCTGGCGCCCAGCACCTGCTTCTGGCTCCTGAATTAATAACTCTGTCTGTCGCTCCCAGAACAAATTGCTGCCTCAGTCCTGCAAGGTCTGACACCGACTCCTGTTTGCACCTGGAGGGGAATGATCAGCCTGAGCAGAACATCCAGGCTTTTTTACTTCCCATCCCTTACCTCAGCTGCATCTGGTTTGTTCAGCCAGACCTGCCAAAGGAGGATTCTGGGGTTTTTTTGTGCTAGACAGAAAAAAATTGAGGTTTTTGGAATCATTACTCAAACTAAAGGGGTTGCAAACCAGCAAGAAACCACATGTCCTGACTTTGTTCTGCCTCCCACATCTATACAGGAGGCAGCTCTGTGATTCCTCCTGCAGACAGCACAGATGAAATGCGGCTGCATCTCTTTCACTTGAATCCTGTGCTCCTCAGACCTCAGGGATGTAATGGTGAGGATGTATGTTTCTGGCCAACGAGGAGAGAGCCATCACCTCCACTGGCAGTTTGCTAGATAAGTCAGGGATACACTGAGATAGCCTGAACCACACATACAATGTCCATGGGAAAATCCTTCCTCCAGTGGACTTGACTAGGTAGGAATAAATTTCCAGCCACAGAGAGATAGATATCAGGAGACACTTCGGTGTTTCTGTGTCACAAGGTGTTTTGAGGGCTCAGCACAATTATGCTGGGCAGTGGGAGAGAGCAGCCACAGCGGAAACCTGTCTCCCCAGCCACTGCAAGGGTAAGCAGGAGCTGAGCACAATTCCCTCCTTTGCCCACATACCTGATACCCCCTGCAAAGTAACACGAATAAGAGTGATGCCCCAACCACTCCACACTCACATGCACACACCTCTCTGGAAGACTGCTACCAAGACACTGCAACTAGCACCAGGGGCCAGTGGAAAATGGTTGGAAAACTGCCCAGTTTTCAGGGAATTGGCTAAGTCTTCCCTTTCCCAAACTTTAGTCTGTCTGCGTGGGCATTTGCATGGGCTGAAATGCCATGAGAACATTAATTTTTAGGCCTGAGCATCCACGTGGCAATGGCCACAGGTGCGGGAGAACACAGGGACAACGGTGGAGTGAGAGAGGCTGAGGGAGACACTGCAAATTCCTCACTGGCCTGGCATCGATGGGCGCTGGGCACGGCACGCCCGGGCGCCTGTCCTCATCTCAGATTTACATGAAAAATCCCCCAATGGCTATTCCGTGCCATTGGAGTTTGGGTTTTTTCTAGGGCTGGAGTGTCCAAGGTGAAACATAATACATTATTTTCCACTGGCTCCTGTTACATGCCAGATATTTTACAAACATCATCCCCCTGACTTCAGCCAAGTCCTACTCAGAGGCATTCAGGCACGCAAGAACAGCACGGTGGAGACACAATGGACTTGTGACAGAAACACATTGCGCTGAAAGGAAGAAGTTTGACATTACCAGTGCAGCAGTAGCAGGGCTCAGCGCTCCTCTTTCTTTCTATGAGATGCGGAGCAGAGAAGAGCATGTAGGCAGCGTGTAAGAGCCAGATCACACAGTAATTCTCCTTGCTTCAGTGATTGCTTTGATATAGACAGGATTAACAAGTAAAGGTAATATTTCCCCACTAGAAGGAAAAATAAAATAAAAAAAAAAAAAAGGAGGGCAGATGCAAAGGGAAGGACAGACAAGAAAAAGAGAAAAGCAATTGTCAAGACAGCAGAGAAATAAGACTGTTTTCCTACTGTACTTCTGGAAGAATTAATACATTTTGCATCTCTCTCTATTCAGTGTTCCCACTCACCCTTGGGAGATGCATTAAGCAGGTTTACTACCACTGACCACTCCACTTCTTCTAGACACAGCTTATTAGAGGCATGCAGAAAGAGAATCAAGTAGTCTTACTTGCTAACCTATATCTGCTGGACATATATATACCCTGTGTACTGCATTTCACTCTCACTCAAACTAAGCCCAAGAGATGAACCTGAGAAAAAGCATTTCCTTCAAAAACTTCTGTGAGAGTTAACTGTAAAGCACACAGCCCTAGTGCTGGAGAACAGGACCAGAGAAGAGGAGCAGCCAACAACACAGGGCAGTGCAAGCCAGCATGCACCATCACAGCAGCAGCAGGGACTCCAACTGGGCTTCATACACTGCCTGTCTTTAGGGGCACCAGCACTGCTTTCCTCACCCTGGATGGAACCACCAGTGGGGAAACACCACCCCAGCTGCACTGCCAGCTCTTCACAGCAGAGGCGGCTGCCCTCCCACACGTGATGCCCCAGACCATGTGCAGGCAGCTCTCACAGCTGGCAGGTGACTACACCTGCCTGGGAAGGCAGGAACACTGCTGGAAGCCACAGCACACTCTCACTTCCGAGCCGCGCTCAGCGCGGGAAGGCACCATCCTGCTGCCGGCACCACCTGCACCCCCTGAGCAGCAGGGCCCGCAGCCCAGCCAGCCCTGTGGCACCAGCAGCTGGCATGGGGAAATGCTGCACCTGCAAGGAAACGCAGCCCCAAGGATGGAGGGCTGCGGCCGGCCCTGCGCTGCTGCACCGCAGCAGCACCAGCTGCTGCAGCTCCTTGCATTCCACAGGAAGGGTTTCCTTACAGGGCTCAATTCTAGGGCACAGCATGCCAGTCTGCAGGCTGCAGGAATGCCTTGTGTCCTCAGCAGTGTGGCTGCCAGGCCACAAGCACAGTCAGATGCAGACACCGAACCATCTTGGCTGCTGTGCTGGGGAACTACTGCTAATTCCCCAGGAATCTCTTTTGTCCTGATCTCTGGCACCCTGGAAATGAGCAAAGAGAAACTGTAGTAATGGAGTATCAGTTTTCTCTCTCGGTGTAAATCTCCCCCTACTTTCAAGTCTGTGACGAAATTCATCACTTGGGTGACCATTTTAAATATTCATGGTGTTTGATATGCCCAAACATAACAACTGATCCAAGCAGAAGTTTAAGGAGTTAGTATTTAAAGAAGCATGTTGTTTCATCTCAGTTCTTACTGAGCTGAGAAAACAGGATAAAAATACATACCCAAGAGAGAAACTGCAATGGAATTGTCCAGAAGGTGATCTCTGCTGGGGCTCTCAGAACTGTATCTGCCCTTTTACCCTGCAGCCTTTACAAATGTCTGCACGTTTTAAGCCTTTCCAAGGATAAACACCTTTATGCTATAAATTAAGACAGCTTTTCCTCAGTGAAATGTGCATTTTTATGCCTTTTTCTAAAAGGCAGATTGAAGGCCAACAGATTATCAAGCAAAAAAAGCCCCAAAACCAAAAACTCCAAGAACTTCTCCATGATTGCTTGTTTCTTTTCTACTCCCCTGAAGACAACCACTTACCTGTCCCCACTGCCACAGCTTTGTTTTCTCCATCCTCACTTTGTGCACTAACATGAACAGAAGGTGCTTGATAAAGTGAAATCCTACACATTTATGGCACACCTACCACGCTTACGGTACATCCATTACTGCCAAACTAGGCATTAATACCAACTTGTCACCTTAAAAATCTCTGCATGCCATTCCTGCAGCAGTTGGAAAAAAAGGACATTTGGAAAGAGATAATTCATTGGGTTGTGCTATTAGGAATACTTTCCTCCTCACCAAGTGGTTTCTTTAAGCAGAAGCTCTTAAGAGTGAATTGTACCTGAGCAGAAGCGGGGATCTCAGGTTTTCCATCAAAAGTCTAGAAGCAAAATTTTTCTTCCTTTTTCTTTTTTTTTTTAAGCAATCTTAGCCTGCCAGCCTACTGCTTTTCAAAGTAATGCAGTCATTCCTCTATATCAAGGGGCATAGGCACTGTTGTGACAGCTGCATAAAACCTTGTCTCTAGCATCCTACCTGGTTGATAACATATACTCCATAGTCTAGTTGCTGCCTTTGGAGTATTGGGTGCAGGTAATAGAGCCAGTACTTCAGGTGCTCCTCTCGGTTCCTGAATGGTATGATTATTGCTACTTTCTGAAGTGCTATACAGTCCTTCGGAGCAAAACGACCTCCTGCTTTGACCTCTGGATTTTTTCTTGCCACTTCTTCCAGGTTTACAGGCTGGGAAAACTCCACACGTAGTGCACCAACTGGAAGAGAGGCATAACACAAAGCAAATTAACACACACAATCTGTTTTTCTGAGCATACATCCTTTACACACATTAGGGTTTTGGTTTGGTTTGGTTTTTAAGAAACAGAGCTTTTGGTCCCAACACAATCCCATCAGTGCTTGGAGGCATTGAAGCTTGGACCATCCAAACCCAGAGCAACCTCACACCACCAGGTCAGAGCAAACCCACAAACACTGTGGCCTCTTGGTATCAGAACTCAATGGAGTCACTGACACTGAGACCTGTAAATCCTCCAGTCTGTGTGGCCAACCAAGAACTGTGCTCCCACTGCCACATGCACCACAAAACCAGCCTGAAGTATTGCTCTGTGGGTTCTCACCCACCTCAGGCAGCCCAAGAGTCAAGTACTTCAAAAATAATTCTGCTCTCCTATGGACAAAATCATCTATGTCTAGTCACATGCAATGTGAAAAAAATCCCCTGTTTTTTTGGTGTTTTTTTTGTGTGGTTTTTTTTTTTCCCTTAGAGATATTTTCAGTGTTCTGTAGGCATATCCCTGACTTATTAAAAGTTCTGTATTAGAAATGCTAAGAAAACCCATATCCAGATTTGCATTCAGGTTAGTAATTCCTGCAGATGGTTTCAGTAGTGGCAGATTTTGAAACCGCAGAAACAATCTGTGCCAAACCAGGTTAAAACTGAGAAGTCCAGGTGGAGTTCCAGCGAGAACCCTCAGAACAGCCAGGCTGGCCCTTCTATTTGCTTCCAGCTGCTCCAGCACTAATGGAGCGACTCACCTCAAAAGCAAAAGGAAGGGCCTCTCCTGCTGCCACGTCCTCCTTCCAGCACCTGCCAGTCAACAAACTACACTTGGCACACACACTCACCTCCTGCTAAAGCCTCTGCAGCAGGGGCAGGGGGTGGGGGGCGTGCTGAGGACCGCCGGCATAAGGCATCAACCACAGACATCAGTCTGGGGATCACCCCTTAAGGATCTGGCTGCTGTACCCTCCCCTTCTCCTCCATTTGGGTGTGCTTGAATGTCCTGCCTTGCAAATGCTACTGCCTCACATTTGTTGCAGAGATGCCTAGGTCCCCAAGGGGGTATGCTGCCCTGGTGGAGCCCCTTAAGAAGGGGCACAAGTGACTTATGGAGCTCAAAAAGGCAGCAGCCATCACAATCAACCTCATGCATTCCACAATGTATAACTAATAAAAAATGCAGAAATAATGCTCCAGATTCATGGCTCATTCCCTGGTTATTTAGAAGAGGTAACTGTAGTTTAGTTGTGCTGCTTCACTGACCTGTGCTCACTCACACTGGAGAGGACAAGGAGACTGGCCAAGCTGGTAGAGGTGCTCAGTGGCATGCTCAGGGAAGCGTTGCTGCACAGTGCCTGCATAGTGCCAGGATGCAAAGGGATCTCCTGATCTCTGCATTTTGCACTGGTTAAATGGGCAAGTTTCCCTCTTACATGAGGAGAAGGCAGTGACTTCTCAGACTCCAGGGGCACTGGGATCAGGCCCACGCTCCCAGCACTCCAGTAATTAATTCCCAGCTGCACCACTGACACGCATGCCTGGTTCTGCACCCTCTCTGTCCCACGGTACAAGCTGGGCCCTGTGGATGCCTGCCCTGCATCTGCAGGGCCGGGGCCAAATCCTCTCTGCTCTGAAATCTAAACGTGGCTTGCAGGGAGAGCTCAGAAGGTGCTCTGCAGCAGGAGGAAGAGGCAAAAATTGGAGGAACTGTGGCAGGAAGGAACACACAGAGGAATGACCAGGACTGGGACTCAGTGATGACAGGATGAGGGGCCAGGAACAGCCACCCTCGTGCCTGTGGGACAGGCATCATATCAATGAGGCCAGAGGTAGCAGGAGGGGGAGACAGTACATTGTTTCTTCTGAATTTGGGGACTGCTTCCACACCATGGAGGAGAGCATTTTCCCAAAACAACTTCTGGCACCAACCCACTTGCATGCCCACTTCCCCCAGCCATCCCTGTGCCCATCAGTGTCACCTCCATTAGGAGAATAGCACTCAGAGGACGCTGCTACATTTTTGTGATTATAAAACAGCAGAGGGCATTGCACTGGCATGGTTCACCTAACTGGTCACAGCCAGCAAATGGGATTGTGCTGGGCATCTGTGCCCTGGGACTTCATTTTCCTATCCTTCTTGTACCTAGCTGCCAGAAGCAGGACCCAGTGGGATGCTGCAGGAAGCAGAGGGGCAGAAGCAACACACCCCCTCATGAGGCCCTGCCGGCCTAGTCCACAGCCAGGCACTGGGTGTGGCTGCTGTCCCATCAAACAAGCCTGTTCCTGTTGGGACAAGCTAAGCTCTGTACTCCCAGTTACTGGTCTCTTCTCCCAGTTGCTGCTCCCAAGAAGCAACTGCAAGCCCTATCAGACTGGAGAATGCTTTCTGGTTTGACAAACAAAGGTTCTTTCAATGTCTCGAACCCACTCAGAGTAAGGCCGGAGGAAATGAAAGTCTGCCATTTAGGTGAACTTACAGAGGAAATCTCCCACTGGTGACTTTGAGCTCCAGCTGGGCAAGGCCAGCCACAAGCATTTGGAACTGCAAAGGGCATTTTGCTGGCTGGCATCCAGCAGCCCCCCAAGGCGAAACATAGACCACTCATCCTGCCAGCACTCACTCTTGCCTTGCCTTATGGAGACTGGAACATTAGCAAGGAAAAGATGGGAGCAGAAAACACATTCATTGTAACAAACAGCTGCAGAAGGTAGAAATTTAAGTTTCATAGTCCTGAAGGGCATTGGTGAGGAATTATTTCTATTCCTCCAACCTCCTGCTTAATGATTCAGTTTTAAGGGCAGCACACCTCCTCGCAAATACTGCCCTAAGGGATGCAGCCAATGTGTAGGTCAGTGAGAACTCCCCAGGCACCAGTGCCATCCATGTCTGGCATGGCAGCAGCTTCTGAGAGAGGCTGGACACAAATCACTCAGTTAACACATTCACCAAGTACAAAACCAGAAAAAAGGCTGAAAAGGCTGTTTTGAAATACAGAATGAAAACTAAAACTCGACTTCTTAAAGCAATGTGGCTGACACAAAGCAGCAGCAACATACCACCCACTGCAAACTCACACTTTCAGTTCACTTCCCAAGCAGGACAAGGCTAAAGACAAATCCACAAACGTGCAGGCTTTCCAAATGGTTAACAGAGTCACAGTTCCAGCTAATAATTTTAAATAATTTTCACTGAAATTTGACTACTGGGTAGCAAGCAGCCCTAGGGCTGTTGTTTGCCAAGGATGCTGACTCAGGATGTAACCTGCAATGCCAAGAAAATGTGCAAAGTCTGCTGCAAGTGCTGTCCTGCCTGTCAAAACTGTGTCCCTGTCTATGTTTACTAGGTAAACTTTCCAGCTCGATTCACTCCATCTGAATCTTTTCTCATTCTGTTCAAGCTGACTGCCTGACATAGGAGTCACTGTATAAGGAGTCCCTTCTAAAAACAGACAGGCATGACAGCACTGTGTGGACTTGCAACTCTGGTCACCCATGCAGCCCTGGCATCTGTAGGCAGATACCCGTTGGGTTCAGCAACACAAAGCTGCTCCAACAGAGCAGCTTCATGAGCCTCCACTGTGTATTTTTAGCAAAAAAAAAAAACCTTGAAAACATAAATAAGCAACTGCGGGAAGCTTGCAAAAGAACACAAAAGCACAGTATCACATCAAAACATTTCAGAGTTTGTAAAAGGAGGCTTTAGCTGGCAGTGGCAGGGTAAGAGAAAGATACACCAAAAAAAGATACCCACTCCTGCTCCTCACCTCTGACCCTCAGAAGCATTTCTGCTCTCAGGGAAGGTGCACAGGAAAAGCCAGGGGCCATCATGCTACTCACAAACAGGAAGCAGCTTCTCACACAAAGCAAAAAGCGAGGCTTGCAAAAAGCCAGAGGCAGCGCAGTGCTGGAGCTCCAGGAGCCTGTCCCACAGTGCCAGCAATTTTCCCGTCTCCACTCCCCAATGGCCATGCTTGCCACAACACCTAAACCTCCTGTCATCTGAGGCTGCCAGCACACAGCCTTCCTGGTGCTCATCCAAATGAGAGGACCCTCACACAAGCAGCCCAGAATCCACTCAGCCTGATGATATAAATACAGAGACTACTCTAGCCTCCCCAGACCAAAGGGACTGATCTAGGGAGGCTCTAAGGAACATCTTCCCAATACTAGAAGTGTTGGGAAAATTCAGGCAGCTATGTGTGGCAGGGCCAGAAGTGTTCTTGGTCACCCCTACAGGGGCTGCAAGCGGGACAACACCACACTCCCTCCAAGAAGGTGGGAGCAGATGATACAACGCGGGGCTGCTGCCACAAAGGGCAGCCCTGGGGGGCTCAGGCAGGGCAGACAACGGGAAACCCTATTCTTCAGGAGGGCAGTGCGGCCCCAGGAGAAGGAAATCGGAAGGAGAGAAACTAGTCTCTCAGACAGGCTTGAAGAGTGATGTAGCCATTGGAATCACCCTCCTGAGGGCTTCACTGGGGAAACAAATACAATCCACCTGCATGCTTTAAGACAGGCATCAATCTCAGACATTTAATTTAGTGAAAATGAAAGGAAAACCAGGTAGCAGTGGCTGGAAAAAGGCTCTCCCCAGACAGAACCAAAAAGAACATTTCCATCACTCTGGCTGAGAGCTGGGCACTGCTCTCCATCTGCTGAGCTGTGTGCACACCCGCTCTGCCAGACTCAAGACAATCCTCATCTGAAAGAAACGCTGGAAAAGAGAAGCACAGCTTGCAAGAGAGGGGAAAAAAAACAAACAACCCTCTCTTTGCAAGGGCCCAACAGAAAAGGGAAGGAAGGGCCCATCAGCCACACCAAGCCTGCCTTGGCTGGGAAAAACAATGTCAGCTCCACCCCAGACAAGTTCCCCCACCCGAGGCTGTGAAGCAGGGCTGGACCCCAGCCCCCCCATGGCAGCTCCAGGGCAGGCAGGCAGCTGCATCCCACAGTTCAGCAAAGCAGTAATTTCCTCCTAAGGTTATTAAAATAATTTCCCATCAGCTAAACTTCAGAGCTGTGCCAGCAGCTTTTCACATGGCACCAGAAAGACTCAAGTTGTGGCTCAGGCCCGTGGTGGGGGGACGGGGCAGCCACCATGTCCCTTGCCCATCTGGGTCCCCCAAGCAGCCATGTCCTGGCATGCAACCCACTGGTCGAAATGACCAACTGGCTTGCAGCCACTGCCTCTTGCTGCCTGCAGCCATTGCTCCCCTAGGGGAGTTTAAAGAAAAAACTCCGTGGGCCTTTCTAGAACTATCCTAGTCACAAAAAAAAAGTGCTTTCCAAGGGCTAGGATACATTTCATTTGGCTGATCTACACTTGTGAAGTTGCATAGCCCTGCAGATGTTAGCTATGCCAAGACAAGGGAAGCCTGCTACGTGGGCTCGTCTTGTCCTGGGCAGGCTCGCACACAGTTTGGCATCTGCAACTGTGGACCCTAAAGGGAGACAGGCTGAAGAAAAGAGGATGCATCACATGTGCTGGCAACATTGGGTCTGCCTGATTAACTCAGCAACTACAGCCAGAGAAAAAAAATTCTTAACCCAATCCCCAGCAATGACACCAGCACGTTGAATCTTTAGAACAAAACAAAAAACAAAAGGGAGACAGTCTTGTTGATGGAGGGTACTTCTGAAAGAGAAGCTGAGTCCTCCTTGGTGGCTCAAATCCATGCACACTCACTGAGGCGGCTTTGAACTATCTTCCTTTGAGCCAAGCAATCTGCATGTTATTAGCTTTTCCCACATGCCACAGAATTAAATTCCAGACTCTTTAACAGCAAACTACAAACAAACAAACAAACACAGATCAGAAGAAGGCTGAGTAGCCATCAGGCAAAAACCCCCCACTATGCAGCAGGATGGGATGTGTGGACAGGAGCTCCCCTAGGCCAAGTGGCATCTCGGGCATGTCTCTGCCACTGGCAGCTCCAAATCACAAGGCAATCCCCCCAGCCCCCCTCCCATGCCCCATCCCATTCTGCCTGTGGCATGTGATTCCAGCACTGCCCTGGGGCTGGGTGTGCTCCCCAGAGAGGTAGGGGAGCACCGGGTGCCAGGTGGGGTGGAGGTGTGTTTGTGTGGCTGAAACTCTGCCAGGGTTTGTGCACCTCAAAAGCACAGGTTGCTGCTGGCGTCAGGGAGTGCAGGAGGCAGGAGGAGGGCACTGCATGCCTGAAGAGATGGCTGTTGCTTCATGTGCTGCCCTGGAGCACACATGTTTGTGGAAATCCATCCCATAAGGCCTTTATAGGAAGGACCACTTCCAGATTCAGCAAGACAGGTTTGCAGGTAACTTGTCCCTTTGCCCTCAAAGCAAGTCCAGTGACACGCCAGTCAGGAGAGGTGACAAAAACAACTCTCTTTGACAAATATCTGCAGAGGCCTGGGGACTGCTCCAAGCTCCCTGCAGTTCAGCAGCAGCTGGAAGCCTGCTGGAAAGGCTATTTGCCATGCCCTTGGCCATGGCCACTGCTCAGTGAAATTAGCACCTGCACAGCAAAAGCAATCCATATCTGGTCCACCAGGAACCTGTCCATGCAGGCAGGGGCTGCACTGATCCAGTGGGGACAGGCTGAGCAGCAAGACCTTATCCAGCTGAGAGAAACAGGAGCAAGCTGAACATTGGCACTGCTCCACCCACATGCCCCAACACCCCAAATTTTTGGCCCCATCACTGCAGTATTGCTGTGGACTGGCTGGTTTTGTCCCCAAAACCAAGCCTCCTTCTGCTCTGCAGAGAAGGGTTTGCAGGAGGGAGCAGAGCAGTGGCTGCAGGACACTGGCTGGAGAGTAGTGTCCACTGGTGAGGAAAAGAGGTGAGCTGTGGAGCCCAGTACCTCCTGCTTGCTTGTGAGGCCATCAGACCTAGAGCACCTCCTTACTGAGGACTCTGCACCCCCAGCACCCTGCCCTTTGGAGTGGGAATGGCCCTCAAGACACGGCCAACGTTCCCTATCTGATGAATGCAGCCAGACTAGGATGCTCCACACCACAGGAGGAAAGTGAAAGAGCTTAACTGAATTCTGCATCCAAGTACAGTTTTGGAAGCTGCAAGTTATCAGTCTCATTCCAAACACAAACTTGGCCCAATTTCCAAAGAAACTAGCTATTGCTTCAGATCAATGCTGGCAGAGAAACAAGCATGTTATATAAAACACTACACAAGAGACAGAAAACTTTCCTTTTCTCCTCCGTCTGTTGTGCTTTGTCCCTGAAACAGCCGCTCTCCAGCACAGCACAGTACCTTTCCAAGTTACTTTGTGAGCCTAATTAACACTCCTTGACCTCCACTTTGACCAGATAAGAGGATGCTAGTGATATTTTCCTCACAGAAGCTGCTCCCTGCCTGCCAAGAAAGCCTGAGCTTCAGAGGTATGATGTGCTCCCAGCCACACAGATAGACAGCTGTGGAGTTGTCGGTGGTGTTGCCAGGATCACACATCTGCTCCCTGCCAAACATCTTAAGCATATTCTTTGGAGAAGTTTAAGCGTTTCTCAAGCCCTCTTCTGAAGCCAAGAAAACTTAAATTTGAGCAAACTGATTCACGTGTTATCTCCCCCTCCTCCTGCCCGCTTCATGCTCTTCTCTGAGTTTCTGTTTTACTGTTTCAAAAGAAGCCAGTAGACGGACACAGCACAACCCCAGCCTGTGTCTGTGGGCAAAGCAATGCCATCACACAGGCAGGCAGGAAGGAGCAGAGACCAGCTATATAAAAAAAGGTTTAAAAAAGGCAGATCCAGATGAGAGAGGAAAGGGAGATGCTCCATGTAAAGCAAATGTTTTCTCCACTGCCTGGTATTCCAAGTGACCCCACAGATTCAGAGGCCTCCAGTTTCCCACACCAAACCTACCAAATCCCTCCACCACTGTCAGCACTAGAAGTCTTCCTAAAAAAATTGGTGGGTTTAGGATCTCTTAGGTTTTCACACTCTTACCTCAATTTTGTCCTGCTAGGATTCTGCCAGTGGTAGAACATCTTTTACCCCTGCCCACACAATGTGCACTATGCAAGGCCTCAAACTACATTATTTATGAATTCAATCTCAGGCAGCACATTACTTCTAAACACTTCTATAATACAGACACTAAGCATCACTGCTGATTTTACAGGCTACCTCAAAGCATCAGAAAACCCTCATCACTTATCTTCAGCATCAACAGTTTAGAACACCTGCTTGTACTGACTACACAGGCATCAGAAGCAGTGCAATGAAGAAACAGACAGTGTAATAGGTCCTCTTCTCCCTGAGTGACAGCTGTCCAAAGGAGGTTTTTTTCTTTCAACCCTTGTTTTTCTTAAAACATGCCTCACTGACATGGAAGTGGGAAGCACATATTTATACCCAGAACTCTGACATCCTGCAGAAACAGTTCTTTTCCCTGTATGCCCAAGATCCCCAAGCAGAAGGACTTGTAGGTGCTGGCTGACAAGAAACTGGACATGACCCAGCCATGGGCATTCCCAGCCCAGAAAGCCAAACGTGTCCTGGGCTGCATCCAAAGCAGTGTGGGCAGCAGGGGAGGGAGGGGATTCTGCCCCTCTGCTCTGCTCTGGTGAGACCCAACCTGGAACCTGCATCCAGCTCTGGGGTCCCAGCACAGGAAGGACATGGAACTGCTGGAGTGAGTCTAGAGGAGGGGCACCAAGATGATCAGAGAGATGGAGCACGTTCCCTACAAAGGCAGGCTGAGAGAGTTGGGACTGTTCAGCTTGGAGAGAACAAGGCTCTAGGGAGAAAACAAAGCTGGAGAGGGACTTTTGACAAGATAGTGACAGGACAAGGGGAAATGGCTTTTAAGTGCAGAAGGTTTAGATTAGATGTTAGGAAAAAATTCTTTACTGAGTGGTGAGGTACTGGAACAGGTTGCCCACGGAAGTTTTGGATACCTCGTTTCTGGAAGTGTTTGTTCAGGGCCAAGTTGGATGGAGCTCTGAAAAACCTGGTCTGAAGGTGTGCATGCCCATAGCAGGGAGCTGGGATTAGATGATCTTTAAGGTCCCTTCCAACCCAATCCATTCTATGGTATCCCAGGAAACAGACATTTTTAAACCTTAGTGAAAATGAGTACATCTCTAGTGGTTTGTCCTTTGAACAATTCACTGGTTCATACATTAACCTACATTTTTGTTTGTCAATATCCGTTTATTACTAGTGTACTGGGTTATCAGTTTTCTAATGTTATGTCTGGGCATGAAAAGCTATTAAGACAGACACCTGACTGCAATATTTAGCACACTTGGGTGAACTTTCCCAGAAGATGTTCATGGGAAAAAGGGCAAAAGCACATCTTTTATGTTTGCCATCTCAACTACACTTGGTGTTTAAATGGGGGTTAGAATTGGCTAAGGAGACAGCTGTACTCTAAAATAACTTCCATAAACACATGCACTTAGCTGGGCAATACTTGAAAATGACATCCCTGAAATACAGATAAGCCTGTCTAGGAAATTCTGCTTTGCAGACTTCTGGCTGCTTTATTAGCTGTTTTGGAAAGGGATCTTTCAGCCGAAGAATTTGACCCCTTATGCACACCCTCCTTAAACTAGCAGGCATGTAACTACCCCAACACCAAAATACAAAAACCACATGGAAATGGTAGAAGAAAGAAGAAACATGTTTTGAAAGTGCTTAAGCCAACACACATACTACTTCTAGAGAGCAATCTTTCATTAAAAAAAAAAACACAACAAAAAACACACACACAAACCAATACCACAATACTGTTCTGCATCTCCTAAAGAATGTAACAATTTGGGGAATGGACACATGCAGGAAATACCTGGATTTACTTGCTTTTGGGCTTCTCAGAGAAACTAGAATTTCTCGGAATTCTTGAAATTTTACTGCAGCAAGCAGGCTCTGCTTCCTGATACCACGTTTAAGATACTCATTGGCATGCAGCTCTAAACTGGAGCATAAATCCAAAATGCTTGTATTACCTTGTATTAGAGAATTTCATAGCTTTTAAGAACTTTCAGTGCAAAGCTGAATTATAGTATTACCCCAGTCCTGATTTATTCTTTTAAATTATAAATAATAGCAAGTGAACCATAAAAGCACATTTAAAATTTGGCAGCTTCTTGTAAGAGATTAAACCTCATTCAGCTAATGCATTTGTTGCAGAGCCAGACAGCAGGGATTGTAAACTACTCTCGAAAGACAGCTAGGAAGAAAACTGTGGGCCCCTGAAAAGAGTACCTGGCTATTTTACCATTCAAAAAGCCTGAGCAGTTCAGTCACACATATCCTGTGTGAGTCATCACATGCTTCCCAGCCACTATGGGGGCAGGGCAGGCAGGAAATTAAAAACCCCAGAATTATGTATGTTACAATAAATGTCGGTTTTTTGAGGAAATGGAGTTATCAGAGCTACCTGTTCCCATCAGAACATTCCCCGATGGCTTTGGGAATACAGGAATCACAGGACGGTTCCCGCTTTTTATGTTCATATTGTAAGTGAGCTTTGAGCTCAAAAAGGAGTATTTCTGAGTTCTGGGTGGGGAAACGACGTGTCAGAAATGCCCAAGAAGTGCACACCCTCTATTCCCCACGGAGGAAGATGCCTTAGAGACACATGAGATGCTGATCAGGGCAGACTCAGCTCTGACCAACATGTGAGGCATGATACAATTGTTTAACAAATTCTGTTTGCTACCAAAATCTGANAAAAAAAAAAAAAAAAAAAAAAAAAAAAGAAAAAAAAAAAGAAAAAAAAAAAAAAAAAAAAAAAAGAACAAACAGTTTCTCACCTACATGCTGGCTATAAATCTTGATGCTGTGACAGTGCCAGGCTGCATGTGACTGCACCACCCCACAAGTACTGAAGGTAACACAGCTAGAAAACATTTGCCTGCTGTATTGTAAAGAGCTATTTTTTCTGTGGCCCTGTCGCTCTCTTGATCATCTGTAACCACTGCAAGCAGCTTCATATGGCCTTTGTCAGATTCAGTGAACTGCGCTGAAGATGTTGCAAAGATGATTTAGAACATCTTAAATGATCCTTCAGCAACTAACTCCAATAACACTTTGAATCTTGGGCTCAGTAAGAGCATTTCTCTAAAAACTTAAAGCATTTCCAAAGCACATGACTCACTCCTGACAGGATCAGACTAAGTGGAGAACATTCAAAGCAAATCCAGATTCATGAAGGGTTCCCACATCCACTCTGAGGACAGGCTTGCACAGACACCTTCAATGTAAGTGATGTAAAGGAAAAAAGTGAAAGATATGAATCAAAAACAACAAAAAAACACAGGACAGTTTTCTGTTAGTGACCTCAAAGCCACCTCCCTAAAATAACAAACCAGTCATTTGTAATTCAGATGCATTGATCCATAAACAACTGACCAGCAAGCACCAAGAGAAACGATGAAATTTTTTGTGGGTTTCATAAACTGAAAACCACAGATGGCTTCTCCGAAGTCTCCTCCCCTGTTGTGATCTCTGGTAACAGAGGTACCCATGCTAAAATGGCTCACTTGGTGGACGAGGGAGATTACCCACAGGCTCAAGGGCCCAAGGTGTGGCCAGGCTACTGTCAACCGGGATGCCGGCAGGTCATAGTAACAACCTTACCTACAGCACAGGAGGGTCCGTTCAAGGAGCAGCAGTTACAACCAGCAAGTTGGGTGGGAAAGCCTTTTCAAGAGACGAAAAGATCTGAAATTGCGCTTGTCTCCAACTCTGCCTTGTGACAAAGCCAGCACATCAAAACAGGTCCAGGTTCATCACTAGTAAAAATGAGACCACCAGCAGGCTACAAACCTGCCAAGATCCTGCCAGCATGCCAGCACCCAAGCGGTCGTGGAAAAGGCCTATGGGGATCACAGCTCCAGTGCAGATAAAACACACGCCAGGCTGCCACGTATCACGGTACTGCATCACAGGACCAAATACGTCCAGTGGAAAGCGCCGCTGGGATCCATAACAACTGTACTCATGACCCTGCCTCACAGCCCATTTTAAACCCGTGCCGCTCATTCAGCAGGTCCGCGGACACAGAAAGGCTGCGAAACGCCTGCACAGTGCAGAAAGCCCTCCTGAGCCTTTCTGTGGCATTGCGCAAGAGGACCATTTTGGATAGAGTTCCCAGAGGAAATTACCCAACCTCGACAACTAGAAAGAAACCTAGCCGGGCGGGGTGGGAGCGCTTCCCGAGAGTGAAGGGGCTCCGCTCGCCGCTGTCGTGCCTGCGGCAGCATCCGCGCCGCGCTCCCCTGCGCACCGGCTCCCCGGGGATTCTCCCACAATCCCCCTCCGCCGGCGGCACACGCGAGAGCAGCCGCGCCGCTGTCACTCCGCGCCCGCTCCGCGGGGAGAAGCACCCACGGGTGCACCGGGACCCGGCGGCGGCCGCCCACGCCTCCTCCCCCGCGGCCCGGGCGGCGTCGAGCAGCCCCGGGCGGCGAGGCGGCGGGGCACCCGCCCGTCCCCCCGAAACCCTGCCGGGACGGCACTCACCNGGGGGCGGCGGCGGCTCCGCCCGCTGGGGGCGGCCCCGAGCCCCGCGTCCCGCCCGCCTCCGCCGGGAGCGCCGCCGAGACCCCCGGCGCTAAGCCGGCTTTGGCATACCCCTCCCCTCCCTGGTCTGCCGCCCCGGCCTCCCGGCCGTGTCCCCCGAGCCCCGGGGCGGACAGCCCGGCCGGCCCTTGTGAGCGCAGCCCGCCTTGGCTGGGTCTCCTACACGGTCCCGGTGGAAGCTTGCTGGAACGGTCGCTGTAGCAGCCTCCAGAAGCGCTTGTCTGTAGTAGAGTGTAAGCAACAGCACCGAGCCGCTGCGAGGCGGCGAGGGCTATGTTTGTATTCATGCCCCTTGGAGGGCTGCGCGTTGTCTTCACTTGGAGCAACGCCGCATAAACGTAGTTCTCTGTCAGCAAGGTGGAGCTTGTTTCAGGTCGTTTCCTGGAAAGCATCAGGACTAGCTTTTCCTTAAATGTATCACATTATCCTAGCAGTGCCAGTCGCAGGGCCTTCCGGAGGCCTCCAGTCAAACATCCTGCTTGGAGCATGACTATTGCTGGCAACAGGTGAAGTCACCTGTGGTTTTGTCCTGCTGAGTCTTGAAAGCTGCCCAGCGTGGCGATCTACACCTCTCTGGTGTCCTGTCCCAGAGCTGATACACTTTTCTGAGGAAAGATTTTCCTCATGTCTATCATCAAGCTGGTAGTAGTGCCTGTGCAAGCAGGTCTGAGCACCATCCAACAGCCCTCAAAGTTCCATGTGTTATAATAATGAGTCCTTGAGCCTGGAAAGAAACTGCCTTGGCTCTACAGGAAGAAACCTATCCTGTCTTGGCCAGCAGAGATGAGGGGGGAGGTTTTAGAGTGTTGCCCTACTGCACAAGCAGTGACAGTCAGGGAGACAGTACTAGTCTTGCTGTTCCCCTGGGCACTGCAGACATTTCACTCACAGCTGACTGGAGAGTAATCAGTAGGGTATCCGTGACTCACAGGGTGAGACTGACAGCTGATCAGGCAAAATCCTGCTTGTGGCCTGCCTGGCAGACTTGCATGTATCAGGGCTCCAGAGTGTTTCAGGTACACCATGCGACACTCAAGTGGCTTTCAAGTGTAATAAATAACGCCTGCTAGTAGCCCTTAATGCTGCTGTTCATTTGGTCTTGTGAAAGCAAAGTAAGGCAGGGAGACAATCTCATTCTTCTCTTTGGTTAAAACTGCTTTGTAACATGCCCCCCACACACACCCTCCCACACACACACCCCCACACCCCCCGTGCACACGTGTGCTACTCCTTCTGTCCTCAGCCCTTGTGGATCTGCTGACTTCAGCCGCCTCTGGTGCGGCTGCCAAAGTGACAAGAACGAGCTATCCTGCTGCCAAACTGCATGGCCAGAAACATCTGCTTCCTCTTTTCTGTTCACTTAGATGTTTCTCAGTTCTTTCTGACATATTCTGCAAGTCAGTCCAATAATCACCTTGTGCTTTGTTTAAACCTGATGTTGTGAGCAACATGATGGCAATGCTGGTGCCCATGATGGTATAATGACACCATCACTGATGGCACTGATACTCTCAGTCAGCATTCAAACAAGCATCAGCTCAATAATTGCCTTCTTTGATGAGTAAGCCTAGCTTTCAAAATCTTCAGGCTCTCCAGACATCTTTTATGGATCAATTGGCAAAAGGCAACCCACAACATGAGCCAGCAGAAAATCCATTCTTCAGAACAAGCAGGTCAGTCCAGAGTTTCCATGTTTCTCTACTATCAGAAAATACCTGGACTTGTGCTAGTGAAAGTTGTCTTTCCCTTCTTTCAGTTTTGAACTGTGCACTTGTAGGGGGAAATCAGAGCTCAGTTGTGACTCAAGGCAGAGTCAATTTGATTTCCCATGACACTATTATATATGCCATATTTCAAATTTGTCGAGCGATAGCAAAAGAAGTGACAGCACTGTGTTCAGTAAAAACATCAAGAGAGTTAGAAAATGTCTAAAACATTTTTCCATGGGTCCACTGTAGCTCCCCACCATGAATCCCTGCTATGTTTTATGTGAACCCCATAAAATTATTGCCTTTTTTTCCATGGGACCTCTGTCTTGCTTGGTCTCAACATCTCTCTGGAAGTACAGCAAGGCTTTGTGGTTAAAGAAGGCTCTGTTGCTGGAAGGAATCATTCACACTCTGCACCACTCAAGTGTGCAACGATGTGTGAAAGGGTAAATATAGACTTATAGATTCAAGCAGGTAACCACACATCTATTTTTTGGCAAAGAGATAAGGTGTCCTAGTGAACCATGATTGAGGAAAGAGAAATATAGGCCTTACAGGAGAAGTAAAAATGAGCATGTGTTTGTGCAAGGTCTGGCTGCTCACACTGCATGTCAGCCCTCTCCAGCTTTTCACCATTGCAGTCTACATTCCAGCCCAACCTGTAAGGAGTCCTTGGAGATCTCACCTTTTCAGTTACACCATAGTCCACTCTGATTCATCATGTTGTGATGTTCTTTTTTGACAAAGTTAATTTTTGGTCTTTTTCTCCCTACAAAAAAATTACTGCTTGACTATAATGCTTTGCTACACATGAATACATCTGTTCCATCCATCATGCCTAATGACTTGCAAGTCTGATTTTAATCAAACTTGGCAGTTGGAAGAGATTGTAAACATGTAAAATACCTGCCGAAACAAGTCATCAGGCTGCAGCAGAATGAAAGTTCACTGGTAATGTAGCAAGACATTTGTAGTTAGGCTTCAAAGTATGAGGAGGAAGAAGAAAGAAGTTCTAAGTCCCGTATTCTTAGAAGAAAAGCAAAGTTCTCAAGGAGCATGGCAGAATCTAGGAAAGGATGTGAATTCCACTGGGCAACCAGCTGAAGAGCAGCCTGTGGTCGCCACCAGTACTGCAGGGATGTATCCACATGAAAATGCAGTGTCCTCCAGCAAAACATGGTCCATCTGGTTGTGTGATCTTGTGGAGTGAAGGTGGCTGGGACAGTGGAAGTGCAGTAGCTGTTCTAGGCCTTGTAAGTCAAACCTCACAAGCCCCTTTCTGCCCAGAGAGGGCACAGAGAAGCACTGTCCTGCCTGCTTATTCCAAGCTCAGCATGCATCATGTCAGCTTGTCCAGGAAGAGTGGGAGTTTGGGCTTGTGACTCTGCTCTTTAGCATGGTTGTGGCAGCGCTGAGCATCAATGGGACAAGAGCAGGCCCCACATATGTGAGCGTACTTGGATTGTGCTGGAGCCCTCAGCCCTGGGTCACTCACAAGACCAAAAAGTATGCCAGTGCACATCCCTAGGGCATGAAAGTGGTGTCTGGGATGAACATGGCTTGGGCAGGAAGGAGGCAAGAGGAAAGGTCAGAAGGTATTGTCAAGATTTGGGGCTTGGCCAGATGGAGAGAGTTTTTGCAGCGTGGTGGGTGGCAGTAGAGCCATGTAGCCTGTAGTATGTGGGGATCCATGCCAGGGTACCCTGGGTTGCAGGTCCCCTCTGCTGACACTGTGATCCCAGGTGCTGGCGGGATGCTCGGGCACTGCACAGCTTCCAAGAAATCCAGTGCAGCTCCCTCCATGGAAATGCTGCTTCCAGGGACAGAAGGAAAGAAATATGTTCCTTCTCCAGTAGTGTGGGCTGGGGAACACACACCCTCTTTGACATCTTTGTTTCTCTACAGGACCTACTAAAGCGGTCTGACAGCTTTCCATAAGGTATAGCTTTCCTTAGTATCAAAACTGCAATGACCCAGATTAATGATATTGGGAATTTGTTCTGGCTTTATTTATTTCAGAGCGTGCTTGCAGCCCAGAAAGCCAATTGTATCCTGGGCTGCATAAAAAGAATTGTGACCAACAGATGGAGGGAGGTGGTTCTACTCTGCTCAGGTGAGACCCCACCTGCAGTGCTGTGTCCAGCTCTGGGGCTCCCAGAAGAGCAAAGACGTGGACCTGTTTAGAAAATAGTCCTGAGGAGGCCATGAAGAACATGAGAGTGCTGGAGCACCTTTCTTAAGAAGACAGGCTCAGAGTGTTGGGGTTGTTCAGTCTGGAGAAAAGAAGTCTCTAGGGAGAGCTTGGAGCAGCCTTTTGATAGTTAAAGGGGGCTTTATAAGAAAGATAGGGGCAGATTTTTTTATCAGAGCCTTTAATAACAGGAGAAGAGACAAGGCTTTCAAACTGAGTGTAGATTTATACTGTACATGAGGAAATAATTTTTTTTTTCAGTGAGGGTGGTGAAACACCTTAAAACACAGGTTGCCTAGAGAAGTTGTGGATGCCCCATTTGTGCGTGCTCAAGGCCCGCTTGTATGGGACTTAAAGCAACCTGATCAAGTGAAAGTTCTTCCTCTTCATGCCAGGGGGTTGGACTAGATAATCTTTTGTAGGTCCCTTTCAGCCCCAATCTTTCTATGCTTTTTTTCTGTTGCACCCTTCAAGGCCTGCAGAAGCCCAGGGATACCCCCAGTGCCTGTCTCTCGTTCGGTGTGGATGAGCCGGAGGCATCCCTGCAGCATAGTGCAGCACCATTCAGGCACATTCCTCTGTTTTTTTGCCTAGCGCCGTCCTGGCAGCAGCCCAGAGCAGTGTACCTCCTTCTGCAGGGCAGGGCCCCGAGGCAAGGGCATGGCTCCGTGCTGCTGCAGGTCACCCTGCTGCGGGGACATGAGCCTGAGTGTCACAGCACAGCCCCTTGCTCCTGCGATCTTGCTCCTGTGTGTGCTGAGGAGCTCTTCTGCCAAGGTGCTGGTTTAGGAGGAGGATTGGGAAGGGCAAACTTCATCTGGAGGGACAGGTAGCAGCAAAGGAACAAGCAAAGAAAGCTCTGCAGATCCAGTTACAACATCCAGCTGCTTTTTGCTGAGAGCCCAGAAGAGTCAAATCAGGAGCAGCACTGTTTCCATGGGAGGAAGTTTCATGAGAGACCAGGCCACAAGCTTTGTCTACAGTTTGCAATAATTGTTACTTGAAATAAAGACTTGAAGACTTGAACAGAGAAACTTGAATCATCTTACAAACCTGGAAGTCCTTTTGCACAGTTCTGCTGCCAGCATTGCCCCACTGTCTTTGTGGGGTGATTTTGCACAGTTTAGCAATTTGGGAAGGGTCTCAAGCAGCCCTGATGTGGTGAGTGTTGACACAGACCAGCTCCTAATCCTAATCTCTTTGCCTCCTGAATGGTGCTGGCTGGTCCTGTTATGGACTGAGGGTGTCCTGTTGTTGTGACATGAATGACGTGTGAGCTTGTACCTCCTTACCCAGTCCTACCAGGCTTATTCTCCCTTTCCTCTCAGTCCTATCCAGTCCTGTAAGTTCTGCGCCTTTTTAACCACATGATGCTGAGCTGTACCCCATGTCTCAGGCCCCATTTTATGTGCTTGCCTCAGAAGTGAAGTGACGATAATCTTCTGCAGGAGGCATAGAGTCAGGCCTGCCAGAGCAAAGGGAGGTGCCTGCAGAGCTTTGGTTGTGTGTGGGCTGAGGAGAACAAGGGGAAAAAAAATAGCTTCCTCTTTAGGGAAGCTCATCACCAGGCAAGAAGACATGTTCTATACATGCAGCTACATTCGAGTAGTGAAAAAAACTTCCACCATTTCTTACTTACAGTCTTTGATAGCTTTTAATCTGAAAGTTTTCTTTATCTGTTGTGGGGTTTTTGGTGTCATACACAACTGTTTCTATTCACTAGAATAAGGTTAAATAGGCCTTGCCAAAATCTGTCTCCAAAGCCAGCTTGCGTTTGGCTACTGCTGGACGTTCCCAGTTCCCTGCTCATCTTCTGTTGATTTGGATGGTTCCTGCTGTAGTGCCTAACATACAGTCTGATTATTTGTTACAGAAATTTAATATACAAATCACACAAATCCATTTATTATAAGTGTGCTCAGCCTTTGTGCCTATCAGCATTGCATTTTTTCTCTATGTACTGCTTTGCCTCCCTGGACAGACAGCAGCAAGAATAGCATCTGTCCAGAGATGCCAGGACTGGCTGGATCCTTGGACAGTGTATTTTCTGGAGGAGAATCTGGCATGACAGTTATGCTCAAAGGTAGGGTTTTTGCCACTGTTGAGCTGATTTTACCTGATGGTTCCCAAAGGAAAAACTTCGTATTAGTATCTGGCTATTTAAGAGTAAGCTGTTCTCAGTACTTCAGTTCTGCTCTGATCTGCCAGTACACATCCAGATAATCACAGTGTTAGAGTAAAAAACAGAGCTTCTGTGAATTAACAGAGGATATCACTGTCTCAATGCAAATTAGGTATATCAGAGACTACCAAGTTCTCTCCACAGCTTCTAAGAGAAATGAAAGCAAAGGCTGCAGGACTGTGTTCCAAGGAATAGGATGGGTTTCACCGAGGGTGATGGTGCCCTTCTGTTCAGTGCTATTTGTTATTAACAGGCTTCCTCCTGTTAATTCATACACACTCAGGTAGTGAATAGGTCATTTGGAAAAAATTACACCTGCACAGTAGGTGGGCTCTGAAGTCAGAAGCAGCAGACAACATCAAGGACACATTTTCTACTCTTGGTGTCGATGTGTAAACCTGCATCTTCCTTCTCTGGCAACTTAACTAATGGGGAAGTGCTGAGCAGTTTGTGTGCCTGCACATTCACTGGATAAACAGAACACTAGAGAGCGTTTTATTGACTGTTTTTCTCTTCTGAAGGATGCTGCACTTGCAGATGTGCAGGGGAAAGTGTAGACATATGAATGTTAACCAGTGGAAATGTGAAAGGTGGCCAGACATGCTGTCAAAGATCTATGCAAATGCAGATCACAGAACAGCATCCCCTCAAAAGGCAAGGGGAAAAAGAAAGACTTCCCCAATTCTCTTACACTGTGTCCCTTATTACATCAATTCACTCTGGGGTATCTTCAGGGACTTTAGCAATTGGCAGACTGGGAAGACCAGGCCTTTCCTGCAAAAATGAAGGGGCCTCTTCCACAAAAACTCATCAAGAGCAGCTATCACTTTGAAGCTGGGAGCTGGCATGTGTGCTACCCCTTTTTCTCCAGCATGGTGCTAAATGCAGGGTGATGACAGCATTCAGTCCCACGCAAAGTGGAATTAGCAACACTGTTCTCAGAAGGTGTGTGGGGCCCAGTACAGATTTGTTCATTCAGAAACGAACTCCAAGGAAAAAGAGACTGAGAAATCTGTTTTTTTTTTTTTTTTTTGGTGGGGGGGTGGGGGTGTGTGGTTTTTTTGTTTAGTTTTGGTTTTGTTTTGGTTTTGGGGCTTTTTGTAGATTACAGTGGGTGTGAGTTACCAGATAAACAAGACTGAACATCAGTGTGCTGGGGACAGCATACCTACTGCTTCTGCCAGAACCCAAGTTATCTGTGTCAGCTTAGAGCAAGAGGGGACAGTAGTGCAACAGCAGGAGAGCTCTGCCTACCCAGCCCAGTCACACAGTCTCATCCCATCCCAGCACTGGGGCTTGGCGTGCCTCCTGCCAAGAATTACTGGGCATAAAGTAAATCTGTGGTTTTCTGCTGTTTTATCTGCTGCACCTGGGATTTGGTCCCCCAGCCTTCAAGTGCAAACGTGGGGAAATGCAGGTCAAAGCCATCCTTAAGTTGCCAATGAGCTGCAGAGCATTTGCAGACTGCAGGTGCATTTAGAGCATGTCTTGCAGAACAGAGGTCTGAACAGGCAGCGGTCAACACAAGGGAGAAGAGAAGCAGGTGCTCTTGGATCAGGGCAAGTTGCAGCAACTTCTGCCCAGCTACACCTGTAATCTGCAGCAGGGGAAAAAAGTATGCAGTGGACACTCTCTGAGGCTGTTGCATTTCTGAGATCCACTGTAAAGCCTCACTTGGGAGGAAGCTCTAGTCTTCTCCAGATTGATGCCACATTGGCTCAGACTGCATCTGGTGAGAATGCCAGCAGGCAGGATTAGTCCGTGTACTCACAGACTTGTGTTCTCCCAGCTGACAGTGTCACAGGGTAATTCTTCTAGCATAAAAGAAATGATGAACACTACCACTACCTGACATACTGCAGTATTTACTCACACTATTAAAATGGAGGAAGGTGGCCAAAGGTGAGGTCTGAATCCAGAAAGTCTGGCAAAATTTCTGGGAAGTGGTGATGGCCGGTCCCTTTCCCAGTTACAGAGTGAGATTTCAAGTGTCGAGTTTTGAATTCACAGTATATCCAAAGGCAAACCTCTGGTGGTCAGTTGCTTCTCTGGTGTTGGTTTTGGGTTTAGGTTTTGGTTTGTTTCTTTGTTTGTTTTTCTTTTTCATACAAAAGAGAACAAACTGCTCTTCTCTCTTATGTGGAGACCTCAGAGTGGTCAGAGGAACAGCACAGAGGCTGTTATCCTCTCTGTAAAAATTATCTAGATGCAGGGAGTGAGCTAAAGATGAAAATGAGCATTGCACTTGCCCTCCTCTTTTTGCTTCGCCCCATTGTGGAACAGGAGGGTAGATGGTGGGGTCTGGTTTGGGCTGCACAAGCAAGGCAGCGCTGTGCTCTCAGGGTACTGCAGTACTTGTGGGACCGCGGCATCTGCTGGTATGCCAAAGCCCTGGGAGGAGCAGCAGAACAGGAGCTCAAATATCAGTATGGGTGCAGAATGTGGGAAGGCCAAAAACAGCCGCGAAATCCGGGAAAAGCAACAGATAGCAGCAAGGAAATGGCAGGTGCTGGGTGGAGTGGTGACGACACCAAGGCCACAGCACCGATAAGGCCACCAGGCAGACGTGGGGCAGGAGCGATGTGATGCAATCCTGTCTGGCCATCTGCCATCTGTGCCCACTCAGATGGAAGGCCTGCAAACAGAGCTGCAGTTCCCTAGGAGGGGAGAGATGTAATAAGGACTTATGATGTGGTGAGCAATTCCAGATGAGTGCATGGATGTGGGCTAATGGGTACCACCGGTGTGGCACAAGCACAAAGGCAAGGGCAGTGCTGCGAGGGAGCAGGCCTAAGATTGGTTTCAGAAGTAGAGGTCTCCTTGCTTGTTGCCACTGTCTCCAGCAGAGTTTATGTGTCTTGCTGGTGGTGACACTAGGTCTTCAGCTCCTCAGGCAAACCCAGAGCCTTCATATCTCCTCATCCTATGTCTTGAAGCTTTCTACATCACCATCTTGCTGGTGTAAGTACAGGGAGAAAATGCAGAGGCAGCTAGAGTTTCACAGCCAATGTGAGGGAAGCAGCCAACAGAAACCCTTCTGCCCCACCTGAGGAAGAATTTCCCCACTTCTTCTTCGAGGGGTACAGTAGGCAGGACTTTCATTAGAGGTTGAAAATTTTTGAGTGGCGGAAATGCTTGAAAAGACCAAAACAGTTTGCAAGAGGTCATTTACCCTTTGTCAGCTCTTAGCACATAATTTTCATCTACTTTGTGAAGGCAGTGGAATGAATATCACTGAGGAATACCACTGAGGAATGAGGTGGATGAAAATTAAGCCTTACAGCTTTGCTACAATACCACTGACCTTGCTGCCTCCAGCAACAGGAGGGAAGCAGACTCAAGAAGAGTGATCTGGAGTACAGAATGTGTTCTAGCAGCAAAGCCCCAGCCTGCTGCTCCTGCACTGCTACTGGCATGACCAAAGAACCAGGCCATGCTTGGAATCAGAGGCAGCGGAGGCGGCACCAGAGGCATTAAAATCATCTGACTTGGATGTCCTTCTTGGTAGTAAAAACTTTGAAGAAGACTTCAAAGGCCCAAGATAGCCCTCATGTAGAGCTGTGAAGTGTATTGGTATGTGAGCAGTTTGCAGGAGGGGGCTCTGTGTTGCTCATGTTGTGGAGTGTTGGCTAGGATCAGATTTGCCAGATGTGAATCTAAGGACATACATCCATGTGTGCTAGAGACTGACAGCTGCTTGTCCCATGGACCTAATCTGCTGGTGGCAGAGTCCCTCAGGGCTCACCCAACAAACCTTGTGCACAGTGAAGCTTGGTCAGGTACACATCCTGCTGAGATGTGTATTGTCCCACCTCTCTGCTTGTTTGGGTTGTTACTCTTTGGGGTGAGGCCTTTTTCCTGACTCCTGACCTATCATCTCAAGGCTGCAGTTTGTGACAATTGCTTTTTATTCTGTCATCTGGCACCACCAAAAAGAGATTGCCTCCATCAGCTCCCCTTCCAGCAGTTTAGGCTGCTATCAGATCTCCTTTGGCCTCCCTTGTACTAGACTAAACAAGACTAACAGGACCCCATGTGCCTTGGGAACAACTGCTAATGCAGTTAAATATTTACTTTAGTTGAGGGATTTCCAAAGTGGAATAATAATGAAAGCCAAAGGTTATTGAACTGTGTAAACTCCGTAAAGAGGGAATATAAAATGTGTCTGCAGCTGCCTTGCCAGAGCGGAGGAATGATTCTGCAAAGGGGAACCCTGAGCTGGTTACATTACCACTTCCCAAAACCTTGTCATAGCCCCCCTGAGTTGCATGAATGGATTTCCAATAGAAGGATGCAAGCAGCCTCTGGCAGAGCCTGTACCTCTCTGGCCACAAGGAATGCTCAAGCTGTCCCCTTTTGTCTCAGACAGACAGGGCCAGTGTGTATCTTTCTCTGGGGAAAGAACATCCTAAGCACAGTCGTAGTTAGATCCTCAGCAAGTGCAAATGTGTGTGCTCCATGCATCTGGAGCCCTCCGAGCCTGTGGTGGTTTCTGTAGGGCACCTACCCGCTGCTCCCCCCTTGTACATGTGATACATCCCATCTGCCCCATGGGGAAGGTGACCCTCTGTCCCTTGCTCATTTCAGCAAGTCTGACCCACAGGAGTTTTTAGTCAACATTTGTCTTACACTGACTTTATGACCAGTGGTCCTCTTTTCTATCCTTCACCCCTCACCAGCTGATTTTTCTCACCAGAGGAAAAGATGTATAAAATAAAGCTTCTAAGAAAGAGCAGATAATGCTCACCCTGACATAAAGCATCCAGTCTTGCAAGCAAAGCAGCTGGGATATTCTGGGGTCATGATGTTTGTTGAAAAGACAGTGTTTCTTGCCACTGAGGTTCACGTCCAGCCTCTCTGTTCCCTCCCTACTCTATGTGCTACCTCTGTGTGTTTAATCTGGGTATCCATGCACACATCCCCCTTCCAACACACTGAATCTTATGATAGTTTTGTTCTGTCAGTCTCAGCTGCAGCCAAGGTGGTGAGCGGAGAAAGATATTAAACCACCTCTGACTATGTGGCTCTTCTGAGCATAGGCAGTGATGCATCTGCAGCTCTGTGCCCCCAGGCAGCTGAATTTTATACCCTCCAGACCCTTAGCCCCCCCAGCCTGTCCCATCCCACCCCATGACTGTGTGGGCTTGCTGCAGCGTGGTGACAGGCCTCCTGTTGTGTTTGGGATCCCGACCAGTGAGTCAGGCAGCTGAGTATGCACCTGGCTGGGTCTCATGGGATAATGCTCATGGGATAATGCCACCGTGCCACCACCCAAGTCAGCCTGAATTTCCTGCCTTTTCTGTGTCTAGTCTCACAACGCAAGTGTCACATATGAAGAACAGCAGCTGCAAAGCTGAAGGGATGGTTTGGGTGAGATACATTCAGAAGTAGCTGGCTGGGGTAAGCAGGAAAGAGCAGCACTGTCCAACCCTGATGTGTTGGTTTTGCGTGGCCTGGTATTTGGTAGTGGAGGANGCTGCAGAGATCCACCCATAGCCTGTGGGGATCCATGAGGGCTGCAGAGATCCATCCACAGTCCTTGGGGATCCACAGGGGCTGCAGAGATCCACCCACAGCCCGTGGGGATCCATGGGGAATGCAGAGATCCACCCACAGCCCTTGGGGATCCACGGGGGCTGCAGAGATCCACCCACAGCCCATGGGGGAGGTGCCCATGCTGGAGCAGGTGGATGCCTAGAGGAGGCTGTGATCCAGTGGGGGACCCAGTGGAGAGAGGGGCCCTGCTCCCAGGCTGGAGCAGCCTGTCCTTGGAGGACTGCACCCCATGGAAGAGTGACCAATGCCACAGCAATTTTGGGAGGACTGCTGCTTGTGAGATTTGGAGCCAGGCTGGAGAAGTTCACGGAGAACTGTCTCCCATGGGAAGGACCCCATGGGCTCACAGGGGAACAACTTTTCTCCCTGTGCAGCAGAAGAAGACCACGAGTGACAAACTGACCAGAACCCCATGCCCAGTTTCCCAGCACTGTCAGTGGGAAGGCTGGAGAGGCTGTGGGGAGAGAAAGGTGTCTATAAGGCCTTAATTATTTTATTTCTCATTAGCCTTCTCTGATTTTGTTAGTTATAAATTCATTTTGTACCTCTAAGCCAAACCTCTGTTGCCCTTGGAGTGTTTTCTACCAGTCGTTATTTGAACTCATGAAGCCTTCATTTAATTTTTCTCTCCTCTGCCCAGCTGTAGCAGGGGAGGGTGAGTGAGTGATTTCTGTGGCTGCCTGGCGTTTGGCCAGTGTCAAATCACAGCACCTGACTACAGTGCAAAGGGATTGTAAAGCAGCCTCCGGTGCTGCCACCTGAAGCTGACAAGTGGGAAGCTTCAGGGGAAAGCTTATCTTAGGTGTGAGAGTACCTAAGTGATCCCTTAGGGTGTACAGTCCAGCTGCTCCCAGCAGGAACACAACACTGCTTTTCCCAGTGTTCTTGAGATAAGGCTGTGCCCTCCCCTATAAAGGCAGCCATGAGCAGAGAGAGGTGCACGAGCAGGTGCACCTGCCTGAACTGACCATGCCTGGGAAAGAGCTGCTGCTGGTGGTGGCAGCAATGGTGACTCTTGTTGCTGCCAGAGGTAAATCTGCTCTGCTGCTGGAGGCTGGTCCATCGGTGCTGGGTTGGGAATGACAGACGGATAATGGGATGGAGGGATATGCATGATAGGGCAGAAAGTCCCAGAAATTCTGATTTGGAGAGAAGGTGAGGCTAGGGCAAACAAACAGTGGCAGCATGGTGAGGAAGAAAGACTGGAGCAAACACACCGTGCCTTCCTTATTAGCAGTTTGTGGCAAGGGTTACAGGCTGGTTCATCAAATGTATTGTGCTTGGGAGCAGTCTGAGAGAAGGGAGAGTCCACAATGTGGAACCAGGTCCTGGGAGGACAGCATGTACACTGTGGGGGCAGCTGCTGCAGTTCCTGCCTCCATGAAAACTGGCAAGTCTTTGCAAGAACAGTATGTGCTCAGCATATTCAGGTGGCAAGAACCTCTTTATAGGTGCTGGGAAGCCATTGCTACTTACGTGCGTAGTGGTGGTCCTGCAGCTGCCTGTGTGCAAGCCTTCATGCTCCCAGGACATTTGTGCACTTCACGGGTGGGCTGTGAACTGCTGCTACTGCTCTATTTGCCTGAGAAAAAGGAACCCACAAAATGCCTCTCTCCGTAGAGATGGCAGTTGTCCAGCTGTGCCATATCACCAAGCCTCATCCCTCTGAGGATACTGCATGCTGCATTGCGTGGTTTGCCATTTCCTGAGATGTGTTGGATGCTCCATGGAACTTCTGACCTAGAAGCTGGGAGGGAGGGCTGTTGGGAGAGGGTTTAGGGGGTAGGAACAGCCATTCACAGCTTTGTCCCAAGCCAACTCAGCTGTGGATGGAAGCTGTGGACTGTGCTGCTGGCAGGGAGTGGCATGCAGCAGCAAACTGATCCCCGCTTATGGAACCCACATTCCAGTCCTGAATGGGCTCTGCACAACACCGCCTTCCCTTTGGTTTGGATGTGATCCTCTGTCAATATCTTTGTGCTTCTGCCGTCAGGCACCGGTCTGCCATGCTCATGGGTCTCTGCTCTGTTTCAGGGGCAGAGCTGAATGAAGGGAGTGGCCTGAGAAAGGTAAGATGCTTTTGGTTTTCTTTGTTCATGGCCTGAGATGGGTATGCCTGGTGTGCCTGGGAGAAAGACTGTTCCCAGCAATCATCCTCAGCCTCATAGCAACTGGTGCTCCAGCACCAAACCCACACCAAAGCCCAGGCCACGAGTCCCACTGAGGGATTCAGCAGCCTCTGCTCCTCTGTGGGCGTGCACTGCTCTGAGACAGAGGGAACCAGGTTGCCTGTGGCACTTGCTCCTGCCTGAGTGTTCTGGAGGGGAGAAACAGGTGCTGCTGGCACTGAAATGCATGCTGTGGTTTCTCCTCTCCAGCCAGTGTGTGAAGACCTGGTTGACCTGCAGGCCTGCCCCCTCCTGTACTTGCCTATCTGTGGGACTGATGGGAATACTTATGCCAATGAATGCCAGCTCTGTGTGGAAAAAATGTAAGCTCATGCCATTGGCAGGGACCTCCTGGGTCTAATTTTGGGTGTCTGAAACTGGGTGCTTGTGAAGTACAGTCATTCAGGCTCCCCAGAGCCTGGGAAAAGCCATGGCAGGCTGCACTTGCATGGCAAATAACACAAACCATGTGCTGGGCTGCAGGAGGGAAGAGATGACCAGCTTGTCAAGTGAAGCTGCAAGGAAGTGCAGAGGAGCTGTACCCAGCCAGTTTGAGGAAGGGGATGCCTGGGGGTGGGTATCCAGCAGCAGCCTACAGTTGCAGATAGGATGGAATTTCAGTCATGTTGGTGCAGGCAATACAACATGGGACAACAGCCACAAACAGCAACCCCAAGAGGCTGAAAATTTGACACAGGCACTAGGTCAAACTGGTGGTGCACCACGGAGGTGTGAGGGGGGTGGGTCTTCATTCTTGGAGGTGGTGGTTGGGGCTCCAACTGTAATAGAGCCGTGGCCACCATAACCTCCTGCTAGGGACAGCCCTACTGGGAGCAGGTTGGGCTACAGATGCACCACCAGTGCCACGGGCCCTGAGAGGACACATCGGTGAGCCAGGATGTTGCAGCCACCTCAGCTCTTTAGACAGGAAAATGATCAGGTCAATTTTGTAATAGTCAGCTCCATTCCATTTGATGGAGTGCAGCCAAAGTATGACTCACAGAATGGATTTTTTTTGTTCTCACTCTTTTTTCCTATATTACTCTAGGAAAACCAGGCAAGACATCCGGATTTTGAAAGATGGGGAGTGTCAAGATACCTGAGTTTTCTGATAGCTTTCCTGAGCCTAAAAACAGGTGATTAGTTGATCCTATGTGCTCTGTGCTGATTGGGCACTTAAGCTATCTATGGTAAATAATAAAATGACATGCACAATCTTGTCTCAGCCTCACTTTTTTATGCATGGCTAGGGGAAAACAGCATAAGCCAGTTCCCACCAAGGGCTACTGAAAGTTCACAGTCAAAACAGTCATTTCAAATCCACATAAAAAACCAGGGCACTCTGCATAGATTATTGTCTCACCCACACTCCTGTGAGAAAGGCCATGGGGGAGTAGCAAGAAATGGACCAGTCCTGATGAAGAAGATGCTGAACAAGCACATTTTTTTCTCTGTAGGAGGTAATTTAGTGAAAGCAAAATAAAGTTTGTCTGGCATGGGAGAAGAGGACTCCCTGGCTCCCTGCTTCACTAGTTCAACTGCTCCACTGGTTCCAGAGCTGATAAATTGAAAACAGTAACATCTGCACTTCTCATATAGATGTTATTCTGCTTTTTGTCTGAGGCTCTTTCATAGAGCAATCAGCTCAGATAACACATGAGAGCACGGAAAAAGCCTGAGTGGAGATGGTGAACACCAGGGATCTCAGCTGTCTGCTCCAGCACCTCAGAAAAACCCCAAACTGAAGAATTTTCAGGTCTAGGTTGCTCCTGGTGTCAGGGCCATCTTTGAGGTTGTGCCAGGGCTCAGTCCCACCAAGGTAGTTATGACAGTGTGCATCAGCAGTCTTTGGGGCTTCCTTTGCACTTTCATCTCCCGCTTCTAGCACACGGGCACAACTCACCTTTCACAAAATACCTGCAACAAGGCCATATAACTTGGGCAGGCAAGGGGCCCCCTTTGCTCACAGTGGCAGAGATCAGAGGGCTAATGCAGGGCTTGCCTTCTTAGCTCATTTCAGTCTCGCACCAGATCTTGTATTTGTTCAGAATTATCAGCTGAGATTTCTGATCAGCTTCAGGGTGAATTGAAACCATCCAGGGTCTCTGCTCACCCACAGGAGATCATGTTGCTCTGACTTGCTACTTTACTAGTATACAGCTCTCATTTGCAGGCATCTAAGTTGGAATCCAGGGTCCAGCATGTGGTCAAGTGAGCTCCCCATCCTTGAAGTCTGGGAGATGTGCCAGTATCTGCTATGATTATTGTGCTTGGTCAGCTGGAATTTACCCTCTCACCCAGTTCTGCACCTTGCTGCAGCCACCAGGTGGGACACCCATAGCACCACAGTGCACAACAAAGCCATTGCTGACAGATTTAATGCTGCAGCTGCAGATAGTATTGAGGAGAATAAAACAGCTGTGCTCAGTCAGATGGATTGTATCCACTATTTTCTCTCCCAGAGGCAGCTGCTGTCATCAAAAAACTTTATTCTCCTTAGAAAGTTCTCTCTCAGGATTAAAAGTTCTAGCCTGACTAATTGCTCAGGGTTGTCCAGAGCTTTGTTTTTCCCTGTTTTCCTTTCCTGTACCCTTTCCACTTCTATAGAGGAGGGGACACCTGTCCATGGCAGCTGCTATTACCTGTTCATTTGTCCCAAGGCTCTGCAAGCCTGTTTGTCCCCTTCCAGTCCCCAAATAGCATGGAAGAGGCAGTCTGGCTGTGTGCTACTTTCTGTATTGCCAATTCTTCCCTGCAGACCTTGTTGTCTTCCCTGCACCAAAGGGAAAGGCTTTGGTAGGGCTATGAACCCCAAAACACATCCACAGTGAACAACACAAATGTATTACTCACATCTGTTCTGAGGTTTTCTGCTCCTGCTGCTGCCAGCTGAGCCACAGGCAGGATTCTTTGGGCAGCTCTATCCCAGTTTTCTGCCAGGACTGAAGGGAATGTTATGCCCAGCTTAGCATAACTGGGGCTGATTTTCCCCTGGGGTGGGCAAATGTCACGAGCATCTCAGCTCCACGCCATGGCTGGAGCTGCACTGGGAGAGGCTGCAGCCCAAGAGAGTGTGTGTGCTGTGCATGCCCTGAGAGACGCGACTGTTTATGTGCAGAGGCTAGGAAAAAACAACACAGACCATCCAGAAGCTCTTCTGAGGAGGGAAACCACATGCCTCCAGCACAAAGTGGAGTGTTTATTCAGAAACTGCAGAACTAGAGCACAGACTAATAGGCCAGACCTGCAAGGTCAGAGCATGGGCAGCCACAGGACAGGGTCAGTGTTGACTCTACACACAGTAAATTCAGAGATATTCATGCTCCCCAGGGACTTGTGGATTTGGCTGTTTATTTCACATGTCTCAAAAGCAAGTGGCAGACCAAGGGAAGGGTGAAGGCAGTGATTGAATACCACCACAGACCTCAGGGCCTGTGCAAGACCAGCCTGGTGCAGAGAGCCTGACTCCAAAGCCCAACAGATCTGTGTCTGGCAAGGTCAGGGGAGACTTAGGAAGCAGCTGGCAGACAGCAAGATGCCTGCAATGCCCTGATCTGTGCCAGAGAGTATGCATATGAATTCGCACTTTTGCATGCACTTTTCAATTTATCTGTCTGTTTCTCATCTTTCCATACTTCAGTCAAGGCAGGGAAAGAAAGGGATTATCTGCTTTCACAGGCCCCACAGTTTGTCACAGAGAGCAATGAGTAGTCCTGCTCCCAGAGCAGTGTGTTGCAAGCAGGCAAGTTTCCTCAAGTCAGGGAGTGAAGGACAAGCCTGCAAGTTGTTTTTCTGTCATTGTCCTATGAGCCAAAACTGGAAGAAGTGCCCTGACACCCTGTAGGAGTGGCAGCAGCATAGCTTCCCCAGCTGCCCACGTTGACCAGGGCTGCATCCATGACTGCAGGGATATGTAGGTCTCTGGACAGTGAGTAGTAGCCTTGCCAGATAGGGGAAACAGACACCCTTGAGGCTCACAAAGGCCTTTGACTTACACATAGATCCAAAGCCTGGTGTTGTGTCTACAGTGAAAGCAGTCCCACCAATGGCAGGATCCACCCCTAGGAATGTTTGTCCCTTGGACAAAACTTTCCTAGGATATTTGTGTGTTGAAAGCTGTGTAGGGACATGGTGAGATGTACCCAAGGTTGGTGATGTTGCCCTACCGTGCAGCTCCAATAGCTGGAGTTTGAGGAGTCTGTGACACTGGAGATGCTCAGGTTGCTGAACACTCAGTTGACGTCTTCCAGGGCCTTACCTAGGAAACTGGACACATCAGTGAAAATGGCCCAGGGCTAGCTGAACTGAAATGTGGAGAGAAAGGAGAGGGAAGCAACACTTGGCACTTCCAGATACAACAGTTCATGTAGCCAAGACTGGCCAGAAAATTTAACCCACTTGTACAAATTTCTCTGCAGCAAAGTGGGTGCAGCTTTGGCCACGTCAGTCGCTCTACTTCAGAGCACAAACTTGAAAGTAGGCCCTGGGGTCTGTAATTTCCACATTGTTAACCATTACCAAAGTTTTCTGCGGGACACTGAAATGGCTTCCTTGGCATTCAAAGTAACTGACATTCAAAGAACAAGTGTCTTCCAGAGACTTCCCTCCTGAGAGTGCAAGCCGTGTAGGATTTTAAAGTCCATCTACTCCATTAAACACCTCTGAAGAACCTGGCGGCACAGTGACTCTTTCTTTTACAAATGCTCCCTTCAAGGTCAAAGACAGACAAAATGGAGAAACATTCACAGTACCAGCCCTGCAGTGTCTTATGGCAATGTTTTGCTGAGTCAAGAGTCACTTATCAGCCCTCACCAGGCTTTGGGGTGACTGTGAGAAGCTGACTTAGCCACAGCCTGAGCACGTGCCCAGTTTCCATGGGGCACTGAAACACGCAGGGATTTCCACCCTTTCTTCCATGCTTCATACCACTTGCAAGCAGCCCAGAATATAGACTCATAGAATCATTTAGGCTGAAAAAGACCCCTAAGACCATGAAATCCAACCATTAACTGTCATGTTCTGCAGTAAACCATGTCCCTAAGCACCATATCTACACATCATTTAAATACCTCCAGGAACAGTAACTCCACCACTGTCCTGAGCAGCCTGACATCCAACCTAAACCTACCCCGGAGCAATTTGAGGTCATTTCCTCTTGTTCTAATGCTTGTTACTTGGGAGAAGAGATGGACCCCGACCAGTCTACAATCTACAATAAGGTGTCCCCTCAGTTTCCTTTTCCTCAAGCTCGACATCCTCAGCTCCCTCAGTCACTCCTCACAGGACTTGTTTTCTAGACTCCTTGTGGGCTTCTTTGCTCTTCTTTGAACATGCTCCAAGCACTTCAGTTTCTTCACCTGGGACAGAGCAACCCTGGATGTGTGTGTAAACTGGGGAATGAGAGGCTGGAGAGCAGCTCCATGGAAAAGGACCTGGTCTGTGGCAAGTTGAACATGAGTAAGCAGGGCCCTGACCAAAGAGGGGACCAGTCAGCCAGGGGGACCAAACATAGCCTGGGGGCATCAGGCACAGCATCACAGCCAGGCAAGGGAGGGGATTGTCCTGCTCTGCTCTGCACTGCGGCAGCCTCACCTCGGGGGCAGTTCTGGATGCAGTTTTGGATATAAGAAAGACATTGAGCTCTTAGAAAGTGTTCAATGGAGGGCAACAAAGTCGGTGAATGACCTTGAGGTGAGGTCATATGGGGAGCAGCTGAGGTCACTTGGTCTGTGCATCCTGGAGAAGACTGAGGGGAGACCTCATTGCAGTTACAACTTCCTCTTGAGAAGAAGAGGAGGGACAGGCACTGATCTCTTCTCTCTGGTGACCAGGAACAGGACCTGAGGGAATGGCCTGAAGCTGAGTCAGAAGAGGTTTAGGTTGGATGTCAGGAAAACATTTTTCATTCAGAGGTTGGTTGGGCTCTGGAACAGGCTCTCCAGGGAAGTGGTCACTACACCAGGTGTGTCAGAGTTCAAGAAGCATTTGAACAATGCTGTCAGGCACATGGTATGATTTTGTGGTGTTCTGTGCAGGAACAGGAGTTATACTCAATGATCCTGCTGTGTCCTTTCCAGCTCAGCATATTATGTGGTTTTTGTTATGAGAGACACAAAAACAGAAACAATGTTCAAGGTCTGATATGTTTGCCCCTCCAAAAGCAATGCCTTTGCACAGTAAAGTATCCTGCTACGATACACTTTTCAGGTGTCTGCATGACCAGTCTGTGTCTAGGGTTTTGCAGCATTACACAGTGCTGGAACATGGACACCCTCAGCAGCCTATGAAACCTTGTCTTCATTTGTGACTGAGCTACAAAAAACATTCTGTAAATTACTTGGTAGCCCCACATCTCTTTATGCCATCCATGCTCCTGGCCCACCCTCCCATATCAGAGCCTTTCCATATCTGCTCTGCTGCCACCACCCTGTTGCTTCTTTTGGGGCTGTTAGACCTACCCCACCTCTCTGGAGGTACCATGTAATCTGCACTGGACACAGGGCAGGAGCCCTAGAGTAAAGTGGTAGCTCAGGGGATAAGAAGAATGGCAGCAGAGATGACCACAGACCTCCAAGGTTACATCTTAAGAAATCTACATTCATGAAGTTTCAAGCTCTGGAGCTTCCAGGGACCTAGAGAGAGATCCTGCTGACAGCACAGGATGTTCACTAAAAATAAAAAACACTGGCAAAGATTGGAGGCAGCCAGATCTGCTCATCCCTGAGGAGCTGCTTTCCTCAGGACAAATCCTGAGACTGCTCATGGAGGTGGGATGAAAGGTAGTCAGATCCCAGAGGACCTCGGGGTAGACACGTTATCAAGTTGTTCTACCAGCCTTTGAACCACTTTTGAATACACGGGAGGCAGGGAGGGAAGGGATTAGGGGCACTAACACCTATCCAGTGCATAAGTAATTGAGTGTCTCATGAAGAAAAGTGCTGATAGCAGCTGAGTGCACTAGAAACTGGCTGAAGAGGTATCTCCAGTCCATCAGAGTTGTTACACACAATATAAGCTTGAGCTTTTCTGTGCTATCCTGGCATAAGAAACTATGAAGGCAGTTTTCAGGAGAGGCCAAGATTACCCCCTCATCTCACATGCACTGATCTAGGGGCCTGGTCATTCCCACAAAGCAAAGAAAAGGCTCTCAGAATTGAAGCCATTGTACCAAGCAGCAGCTTCCCTTTTGCAGCAATTCTGGCCCTGCAGACAGAGGCTGCATGAGCCTGCAGGGCTAGGGCTGCAAGGGCTACCAGCAGTTAGGAACAGCCACTTCAGGAAATCATCCTATGGGGGACAAGGGAATGGCTTTGCAGCCATTCCCATTGGTTTTATTGGGGCTGCCCATTGCCATCCTGCTTCATGAGTGAAGTGCTTTGTTCATAGTCCTCATCCACCAGGGACTGGGTCAAAGGATCATTAGGAAATCCTCAACATGCACATCCAGGCTGGCATGGATTTATTATTGTGTCTGGATCACAGGAAGGTGGTGCAGCTCTGGGACAGGTAACATGATTGTGACAGTCTCCATCCTTAGGAGTTTCCAAAGAACATGAAAACACAGCCATCCTGACCTCCTGACCAGCAGCCAGTCCTGCCATGAGGGGAGCTGGAGGATGTCCCTTCCTACCAGCACTGCTGGGATCCTATGCAAACACCTTCAGACAGCATATGTCCCATTTCAGACCTCTCAAGGGGTCCTTAAGAACTAACAACACATCCCTGCATCTTACTCTGGAAAGCAGCAGTGAGGCAGTGCCACATCCTGCCCTACCATGTCCACTACAAAGGAGAGTTTTGAGTCACAGTTTAGCAGCAGTGAGTGTAAATTTCCTATCTGAAGTGGAATTATTTACAGTATAAAAGCACTAACATGTTTTGCAATCCACACAGTAGATCCTGGACAGAGACTCACACACCTTTGCACTCTGATAAGGAGAATATTATTACCCTCCTAGTGGCCTGGCCAGATAAGAGGTTTGGGGCGGGCAGTCTGCATTTTTTTCAAGCTCTCATTATGCTGCACCAGTATCTCCAGATGCTGTTTCCAGGGAACTAAGCTGCTTTCTAATTAAAACTGCAAAGAGCAATGGAGAGTTTAGGCAAAGACTGTGCTTCTTTGGACTCTTCCCTGCCACCCTCTGCTGCCTGTGAGGAGCGTGCTGTGCCAGGTAATGAGAACAATTCTGACTTGAGTTTTTGGAGAGAGGAGAGCATGATTTTTGTTACCAAGTGTTTCTCAGAAAGGAACTAATAATTATTAGTCTATGCTTGGGGGTGGAGGATGCACATCTCACTGTGAATACTTGTCTTTCTGTATGTCATGCTTCAGATCACAAAGGCAGAAGCACATAGAAAGGCTTTTCAACTTAAGTCCTTCAGAGAGCATCAGTAGATTGTTTGCAGATTGGGAGTACTGCCTCATTGTTTTTACAGCTTGATTTTTTTTTCTCTTTTCATTTAATTTCTGTTTATTTTTGTCCTTTAGTAAATATTTTTTTCATCAGGACACGTATGTTTTACTGTGATCTTTCCTGCTTAGTGCTGGCTGGTGACAGCCTTGGAGCTGTTGTGGGAGTGCTTTCTTGGACCAGTTAGAAGTGAATGAGGGGTGTTTTCTTAGAATGGACTGAGAAGCAGACTGATTGCAAGCAGCTAAAATTGCTTTTACTGCGCACAAGGCATTTTGAAAGGAAAAGAAAATTACCTTAGCTGCAAATGGGATGTGCAAGGGATTATGTACTTCAGTAGCTGAACTGAGGCTGTGTGTAGATCCTGCTATTGCATCTTGTAACCTCATCTGCCCAGGGAGTTTACTGCCTCTTTCTATGTGGATGGCAGAGTCATCTCCTGCTGGCTGAGCCCCACTGTCTCTGTTACTGTCAGGGAACAACCTTCCATTTGTCTTGGAGTTATTCTCAACTTCCCTGGACAGTGTCCTGAGCAGTCAGATGTAATTTTGAAGTTGACTCTGCTTTGATGAGGACATTGAGGCATAGACAAACACAAATACTCTCCAACCTAAATTTCTGTAAGATTATTATTAATTATCAGAAGTGTCTTAGGCAGAGACTGGCTCTTGCTGTCAGTTTTGCATTGTCCTGTCCATTTAATAAATGCTTGGGATAAAAAAAGCTGTAATCCCAGCTCAGCCTCAGAAGCCTTCCTCACCTTGATACTTCTACCACCTGATCAAGGGAATGACAAAATGACAAATTTTCAATGATTTATTACTTTAGTGTGAGCCAAGTCTTTTTGTGAAAGGAGCTGGATCTGATTACGTCTGGAAGGAACAGATCATAGTTTTCCTTTTCCAATTGTGTGGGTTTTGTTGAAACTATGAAAAACAGTCCTCTTGTGATCTCTTCAGTGTACATTTGGGAAGAATTCCTTCACCCTCAAGGCCAGTAGTGTTGCTCCCTTTCTCCCAGGACTGGGTCTCATGCTCCTTGATTTGAGACAAGTTTGTATTATCACGGCTTAGAGTCTGTGCTAGAAACTGTCAGGGATTGCTGTCTTTTAGGACAAAGACATGAAGAAGTAAAGTTCAGACCATTTTTAGGCTGGTCTTTGCCTCAGTGAAATGGACACTGCTTACCTTGGCCAAGAAAGGCATGTCAGAGGGTGACTGGGATCTGGGGAGGGCTCCTCTCTGCTGGTGGCTGTATGCAACCTGCACATCCTGCCCAAATAATAAAGCCAGTGTTGGATCTTTCTCACATCAGTTAGTCTTTCTTCAGCCCTGCCATGGTCTTCCTCACAGCTGCAGACCAGCTTGGGGCTGTTTGCGTGGTGTTTGGGACCAATCTTCTCAACCCCAGCAGTGTGTACTAGCCCTGTCTTGGTCTCTGGTTGGATCACAACCTCCCCCCAATGCACACAAGCATCTGTGTGGGTAAGGCTGTGCCCTCAGGTTTATCCTTGCCCCCAGAGTGGTGTTCCTTTTTTGAAGGACTGTCTGTTCTGTGGGTCAAGGCTTTCTCCTTGGTTGTCAGATAAACATAATTTCAGTGGTGGCCAGTTCCAGCTGTCTGGGAAAAAGGGTAACAAGGGAGCAAACATGAGGAATCATCTTGCAGTCTGTACTGGTGTCCTATCATGCCCAGATCCCTGCAGTAGGGGAGTAGGTTGGACATGGGTCACCCCAAGGAATTATAATTGGAAATCCGGAGTAATTGTCAGGTGAGGAGTGTGGGAGTGTGGGAGTTTTGGGTGCTGTGTCATCAAATCCTACTACCCACTGAGGCTGTGCTGGAAATACAGCACTCAAGTAGTTCCAAAACAAGACCCCTTGGGGACAAAAAAAATCACGGCCTCTTGCATCAGTGCTCTAGTAACAGGTAGGGAGGGATCAGAATGTCATGTTAGTACTCACTTTATCCTTGTAGATGTCACCATAACCCGTTGCTTGAGAGACCGGGAGATGCTCAAGAAAAGAAAAGCAGAAGCCCTGGAGAAAGATTCAGCTCACTGGGTTCTGAGGTAAATCTTGCTTTTTCTGTCATATTGTTTTTGTGGTGCCCTTAACCTGGGACCAGACATGGCCCATCCCCTCCATCTTCGCCCAAGGATAAAGCCATCAGTCTTCAGTGGGGAAAGGTGACCTGCAGCCAGTAGCTGCTCAAGGTCTACATGAGCACTCTAGGGAGAGATGGATGGGGGAGTAGCAAGCAAACCTCAGTTGTAATGTGGGGCTGAGGAAAAATTTGTTTCCCTAGCTCCTGCTTACTGGTGCAGCTACAGAGACTGTTGTGCAGGGCTCAGGAGGGGGGCTGCAGAATTGAAGGGATGAACAGTGTCATAATCACAAGGGGACCCAGCAAAGCTGCCTTAGGGCAGAAGAGAAAGTCCTCTGTCCTATTCCCAAGTCATCATCCCTGTGAAATCCCCTGGCAGAGACTGTAAGATCGCACATCAAAGGAGAGACAGAAGAGCCAAAAGAGGACGGGGCCGTCAGACAGCGGTGAAGGCTGTCCTGGAGTCAGAGCCAGCAGTGGACCCCCAGCCTGACCCACAGGAGAAGGCTGAGCCAGTGCCCTCTGAGCCAGCACCGCCTGAACCAGTGTATCAAGAGCAGCCACCTCTGCTGACCATCCAGAACGTGGTCGGTGGAATGCAAGCAGTGGCAGTGGAAGGGGAGCTGGCAGACAGGAGCTTGGACCCTGCTGGTGAGTTGCCGCAGAGCTGCTGGCCCGTGGTGGCCTGGGGGGCAGTGCAGTGCTGCCTCTTGAGCACTGTAGCCAAGGGTGCCCACCTGTCAACAATGATCCCACAGCATCTCCAGGGCACAGGTCCCTACCCCACAAAACTTGGGTGGCTGAGAAAGGGTGGGGGGATGGTCGGACTGTGGGGACAGAGAGCTCTCTCCACCTCCAGGGGAGTGATAACAAGTCCACTATTGTCAGTCATTGGAATGGGTTGTGGACCTGGTTCTTAATAACTCCTTGTCCTAAGAACACTTCTGTGGCTCTGCCAAGAGCCATATTAGTGCAGGGGGATATCTCTGTGAGGATCTCTTCTCTGTGGAGAGAGGGTGTGGTTTTTTGTGGTCAGAGCTGATTGGGGGAGCCAAAGTCCAGACACGCTCTGCCCACAGTCCATCAATTTTCAGGACTGATACTGGGATGCTGGGAGAGCAAAGTGGGCACTGGGACAAGGGGTGGATGTCTGCAGGTAACTACACCTTTGAAACCTGCCAGGACTCAGGCATGGAGGGCACTAAGCCGGTCTGAATGGCAGGCTGGTGTCTGGCCTCAGAAAATCCATTTACAGCTACTGCAGCACGAGTTGCTCTCAGATCTGGTGTGGGAAGAATAGCATACATTCACTTTAGCAGTCAGTGAGTCAAGCATGCAGGTTGCTTCAAAACCAGGAAAACTGAAGATCTGCTTCAGGGGAGGTGACAATCCTCTGGCCCTCAACTACTGCATTTCCAGCAATGTCTGTGCAGTGGGGAAGAAAAGGCCTATTGCTGCGAGGCATGTGATATCCCTGTGCCATGGAAAACAGCTATTCTGCTGCTGTGGGTCTCCAGCTTCCTGCCTCGAGGTCTTGAAATGGGCAACCTTCAGGATTGTGGTTATTGCTTCTGGCTTTAAACCTGCCAGTGCTTTACCTTTTCCAACTCCCCTCCACAACTGGGACTGCCCTTGAAAAGCAGGCAGTTCACCCTGATCTACCCAACACCTTCTCCAGGCAATTGCAGGAGACGGACTGGTGTGGAGGAGGGGCTTTAACATGGGACAGAGGGGTAATACATGAGAGTCCCTCAATATGAAATGATCTGTCTTTTACATGCCTTATAGGTGAAGAGGATGTGCTGAAACCAGCAGAAGCAGATATACTGGAAGAGTTGAATACTCCTCTGGAAAATGACCACCAGGATAACGAATTCAACACACATATTCTGTGTTAACTTTCTGATTCTTTGGGGATATTTCTTATTTTGACTCTTGCCTCACCAATTTGATAAGTATGGCACAGTGATTTTGAGCAGCTGCATTCTGGGAAGCCATAAAGCCCATACTCTCCTTGTCACTCCGCTTTCTATGCTTCTTCCAGGCTGGACAGGCAGCCTCTAGGAAGCTGCCTGTGGTTTATAAGCTTCCTGTTCTCTCTGCATTTTCCTTGAGCCCATGGAAGGCTTCATGGTGCTCTGCCACAATACACTTCAGTCATACAGTCCAGCATCCATTTGTGTTTCTGAAAGTAATTTCTTATTTGTATAAATGTGAGTGGCATTGCAAAGCTAACACCATGATTTTCAGCTGACTGGAGAAACCCAGCTTGGGCTTTTTACTGCACCCTATAACCCCTACCACTCTTTGTACTATTATTTTTAGTATTAAAATTCTTTTCATGGCCTGTTTTCCCCTGCAATAAACATCTTGATTTCCTAAGCTGGAAATATTTTTTGTTTTTCATTTCTGGGCAGCTTCTCTCTGACCTTGTAAGACAAACAAAAGACGGTTGAAAACAGCCGAGTGCATTGGGCTGAAATTTGGCTAAATTATACACTTTTGTCAGGAAGATGCCATTTGGGGCAAAGACGGGAAACACTCTGCACAGTCATTGTCCTCCTGTCTCCCCAGTCTTCACACAGGATTTCTCCTGAAGCCAGCAGGTAATGGGGTACCCTGTGTCTTTCTCCATGTTTTTGGTCTTGTGGTCCTTGTTCCTGTGCAAGGGAAGAGGCTCTCTTACAATCCTGTAATATCCTGACACAGAGGATCCTTTTCTTTATGAGGAGTGGAGGTCATATTGCCATTGTGTGACTTCCCAAGTACCTGTCTCCCAGAGCACAATGCTGGATGTGTCCTGAGGTCACCCTTGATTTGGGGGATTTTTTTTTTGTGGCTCTGGACATGTTGCTGCTGCTGTCCCAGAGCCCTCAAGGCTCGGTGTCACAGCATGTGTGACATCTAACTGGTGACACCAGTAAGAGTCCCTCCAGTAACAAGATGGACACCCTTGACATCCCACCCCTGCTTTGGTCCCAGGCACATCACATGAGGAGCAAGTGCTTGCCAGCTCTTTGCACAACCTCCCCGCGCTGAAATCCTGGCCACTACAGATACACTGTCAGAAGCATTAAAGCACCTGCTGGGTGTCAAAGCAGAAACCATTCAGCAGCACCTTACACAGCAAATCCAGCTCCATTCCCCATGGGCAGCTCCTGGAGGGATGACTTTCCCCACACAGGTATCCTGAAACTGTTATGGTCTCCACAGACATATCGGCTAACACAAGGTTTTGTTCCCCCCTTGTGTCACTGGTACCAGTGGCAGCTGAACAGGCTCTCAGCTTCTGCCATGAACCACTCAAACCTCACCCACAGCCCCAGATATCTAAGGTACAACAAGAGGACCTTGTGGAAGCTCTGCAGCATGGAAACAGCTTCTGGAAGGTTTGCTCTTAGACCTAGGCACTGGCGGAAGGCAGCTGAGGCTGCACTGACCTGATGTGGAGCCAGAGGCTGGAGGTCCTGTTATGGTTGAGCAACATCACAACAGTTGTGCTGGGGTTCTCCTGCAAGTGTGGTGCCCTCATCATGCTGCAGAAAGGCTGGGCTGTGGCTGCTGCCCAGCAGGCCAGGAGACACTTATGCCTGGTGGAGCCCCAGATGCCCATGATGCCATGGTAGAGATCAGCAAGAGCCAGTGGCCCTTCCCAGCTCTCCAATCCTCTGTAGTGCTGACAGGGAGGGGGAATCAGCTATACTGCTCATTCTGCATCTGCAGACATTTAGACTCTCCTGGCTTCCAGAGCCCTTTAGACTTTGGAGAGAAGAAACTTCTGGGGGGCTTTAGACTCATCTTACAGCTCACTTCAATCAAGGAGGGCACAGAACAATTGTGTTCCACGTTCTCCATTGTGAAGTGGAGCTGTAGGAGGTGGTGAAGGCCTGGCAGAATGAGGTGCCCAGGAACATAGGGCAACGCTCACTCTTGAAACAGACATGGGCAGCAGTGTTAATCCTTGCACTGGAAGGGCTGGGGGAGCTCCCTGAGGGCAGATAACAGCAGGAACCAGAGCAAGCACCTCTGCCCATCGCTATGGAAGATGCCTTTGGTGGCTAAGAAGTCATGGAATCATCCCAGGTATTGCACGCTCTCTCTTAGAGCTGCTCTTAGTCTGTCTTCTTTGGCAGACAGTAAGCAAGGTGTACATGCAAACAACAAATCTTATCACAAACGAAATAAAAGAAAGATAAAGCCCTCGTAATCAACACTGTAATTCACCATGCACTGCTTCCTTCTCTGTTGACAGGACAGATAACAGAGCTGTTGTTTGTACAGATGGGGTTCAAGTGTGAAGCTGGACTGATGATGGCCCATGTGTACTCCTGAGGTAGGTTCTGCTGCCTGAATGGAGCTGGGGACAGGCTGACAAGGGCAGCTGTATCTAGGATAGGGAGACTGCTGTTTTGCAGGTGCAACGAATCACCTTCTTCCTCTCTTCCATTCTTTCTGAGTCCAAGACAGATGTCTTTACCCAGCAACATTGAGAGAGAGTCAAATAAAGTAAATTTTCACTCTCTGGGTGAAAACTGGATGGCAATTATGGTCTGGGTGTGACATGAAGGAGAAGTCTGGAGGAGGCCAGAGACCTTTAACTGACTGCAGCCTGCTTACTGGCAAAGAGAAGGATATGGGTGCAGGGAAATAGCTTCTGAGCTGTGGGGCCAGTACAGGGAGCCATGCAAGTGTCTGACACAGTGATCCTTGCTGTACTGTAAAGTGGCAGAGCTGCCTGAGGCTCCTCCAGGATGCTCTGACCTGTGCTCTGAGGCACACAGATGAAGGCACCCAGTGGACACGACCACTGTGGTTGTCTCCTGACTAGTGAGATTCAGCAGGATATTGGTTAATATCAACTGGGCTGGAATGAACATGGTCCTGTGAGCTTTTCTCAGGGCTTCAGGTCCTGTCCCCCTCTCCTCTCCTGCAGAGCATGGGAAGCCTGAGTGCTGACAGCCATGACATGACAGCTGAGGAGAGGAAACCTAACATCATATCCTAGAGAACCAGATTCTCCTCTGTCCATGCTGATTACCTCTCAATATCCTTTCAGGAAACATGCTTCCAACTCTATAGGACGAGGGAAATTGTTTGGTTTGAGCACTCTGATTTCCCACTTCTCAAATTGCTCATAATACATGGGTTCTCCCACATCTGCTGAATGTGATCTGTGATCTGTGGCAGGCTGTTACTCATGGGTGATGTTTTGAACCAGAAGAATCTTCCTGTCTGTAGCAAAAATGAAGTCATAGTTAAGCCTCAGCAGAAAGAAGTGGGCAAGGAACTTAGAGCCAGAGGAAAGCCATTCAGTGGCTTTTGGTGAAAGTCAGTGAAAGCCATTCCACCCCATAAGTGCCTGGTCTTGCAGCGATAACAGAAATTTGCTGATTAATTTACTAATATTGACTTTAAGCAGTAAATCCTGGAGACAGCAAATACCCACTCCCTCTTTGGCCACCACTTCCTGCTCAGAGCTTGTTAACTCTGCTCCTTCCCATCCTGTATTCACTATTTAAATAAATACCTCTCTAATGCTGCCAGGGCTGCCACAAACCAAAGCTGTGTGTTCAGCTAGACTCATCAGCGCTCCACCACCTGGCCTGACTCTCCTGTTTCTCCAGGAAATCATACAACTGTAGAAAAAGTTAAGTGAGGAGAGATTTCTGGATACCTTCAATCCAACTCCTGTTCAGACCATGGCTAAGTCTGACTAGACTGCTTTGCGCTTTCTCCAATCAAGTGTTGATCTTCTCCAAGACATGAGATCGTCCCCATCTTGGCCTCATCCCAGGGCTGCCCCACTTTCAAGAAAAGCATGTTTTTCCTTTATGTCTCACCAAGCTTTCCCTCAGCACAGCTTAAGTTCCTTGCCTCTTTCTCCATCTTGGTGCACTTCAGAGAAGACCCCAGCTCCATCTTCTCTGTAACCCTCTTTCAGACTGCAAGTTAGACTCCATGCTCACCTCCTCTCCACGAGAACAACCCTGATTCCTTCAACCTATCCTATGCACCAGATCCCTGCATTGATGGTCTCAGTTGAGTTCCAATATAAGAATTATTTTCTTGCTCTAGGTTACCCTAACTGGATCCAGTACTCCTGGTGTGGACCCACATAAGGCAGAGGGACTAGCATTAGTCTAAGCCCACCCCCTGAAATTCAGTCCATCCAGACGGATTTGGGGTGCTGAGCATGAACTGTGCCTGTGTCTCCCTCAGACAGCCTGCAGTTTTCACTGGCAAGACACAGAAAACACAAAGAAACCAAGGTACAGCTTGCGTGGTAAACAGTGTGATCTGTGCTTTGCAGCCTTAATAACGACGCTTTTATCGACTCTCTCCTCTACAGACCATTTCCTTGGGAACTCACAAAAGCACTAAAAGTGAGCTTGGGTGCAGTATTAATCACATGTCCTTGGACTCGGCTGCTAGCTCGCCCAAACTCGGCTCGCGGGCTGAGGGCAATTCCGGAGTGCGGCTTTGGAGCTCAGCAGCGCGCTCTGTGCAAGGACGAGCGCGCGTCCGCAGGGACCCAAGCCGGCCGAGCCCCTCCCTTCCCAGCGGCGCTCCCCGTCCGTCCCGCCCGGCGCGGCCGGCACTGCTCCCTAGCGGCAGCACACAATCGTTTGGGTTGAAAAGGTCGTTGAAGAGCATCTCTTTTCCTCCCCGTGGCTGCTCACAGACCCATCCAGCCTGCCTTTGAACATTTCCAGGAGTGGGGCAACCATAGCTTCTCTGGGCAAACCTATGCCTGTGCCTCTCCACCCTCACACGAATTTATTCCAAATACCTAAACCTAAATCTATTCCAATATCTAAATCTACCTCCCTTCACTTTGAAGTCATTGCCCTTTGTCTAGCACATGTCTCTTGTCAAAAGTCCCTCTCCAGTTTTCCTGTAGGCCTCCTTAATATAGTGGAAGGTGCTATGAGGTCTCCCCAATGGCATAAACTTCCTGGATTTAAGTTCAGCTTCTGTTCTGGCAGAGGGGTACTATATCTTATATCCACTTAAGTGGGAAGCATGAAACCATTTCCCCTGGTTGCTTCAAAAGGGCTTTTTCTTTTGCCTTTTCTCTAGAAGGGAAGGGTGGAGAAAACCTCCATGAAAGCAAAATACAGAAGAAATTACCCAGGAAGTAAAACTTCTTTTTTTTTTTTTAAACAAATGTTTCCTGCATGAAGGTCAAAGACCTGAATCATCTTCTGTTTCCTCCATGAAAAAGCCACAAACATCAATAATAATACCCAGGCATGGCCTCTCATACCATGTCAGGGTGGCACTTCTCACTTAGGCATTTATTCTGTTTGGCCTGACCTGTCTATAACTCCAGAGTCCAAGTCTATTGCAGTGGTCAGTCACTCATTGCTGTAGAAATGCAAGCCCATGTCATTCAAATAAAGGCAATTTTAGAGAAAAAAAAGAGAAAAAAAAAAACAAAAAAACAAACAAACCAACAAACACACACACAAAAAAACCCCCACAAAAACAACAAATCACAATTTGGAATATACTGAAAAAGAGTACACATACAAAAATAAACTCAAGTGTACCCAAAGATGGAGAAGGAAGAAATCATCAATTAAAATGGATGGGAAATGGATTTGTAGAGAATTCTTAGAGACTCACCCTTCACATGAGACTGAGAATGGAATAAAAGGTTTTAAAACAACTCTCAATTGACCCATCTTTTTTCTGGGTCAGAAAAGGGCATAATCCAATATGCCTCCTGATGAAGAGAAGGAAATCTTCTATGAGAACATCATGATCAGCCTGTTGAAGATTTCACAATGCTGATACCCTGTAAGTCTTCCTCCCCCACAAATCTTGTAGCCATAAACCTGAGAACTCAGGGAGCCACTATTTAATTGGCCAATTCTAGGGCACTCCAGTGAGCCTGGTGACAGGCTAAATGCTAGAACATATGGCTGTAGAAGTGATACGAGGCCTAGGACATCATTTGTTAACCTCAGAAGCTGGCAGCCTGGATTCTTGAGCACCTTTTCCCAAGTGGAAGAGGTCAACATGAGATGCAGATGGTGTCCTTGCAAGAGCCAGCCGTGGGGATAATTGACTCAGAGTGGTTCATGCACCAAGCAAGCTGTGTCTCAGTGATGGGACCAAGAGCTCTGATGCTGACACTGAACAGAAAAGGTCAGAAGCTGCTCCCTAATCAATTAGGATCTCTTTGTATAGTTCACATCCATACAACAGCTTTGCAAATTTTTAAATGGCTAATGAATCGTAGCTTCCTGGCATCAGAGAAGGGATAGCAGTGAGCTCCGTAAGCTCTTCTGAGCGAGCCCACAGTTAATATTCCTGCATCCTCTCCATGGCCATTTTCAGCCAGACATACGACCCTGAGCATACAATAGCCCTATCCACTTCCTAACATCAGAAGAGGCTAGGATACAGTCTCTTTTCCTCTTAGCCCAAGCAGTGTGGCCAGGGTACTTCATGTTGGCCAGCTGAACCCTGTGTTCTATTGCTGCAGAAGCAGTGAGCGTTCAGTCTAGCAGCCCTGAGTTGGGCCTCCCTCCCCCTGCGTCTGCCCAGAAAAAGAGGGGTCGGATGACTGCACCACATTCAAAAGTAACTCCTAAAAATAACACCAGCTTCCAGGTATAGCACCATCTCTCACCTTGACTTCTTGACCTTGGACATGAGAAGACATACATTTCAACTGGACTGAGTTAAGAAATCAGCTCTGCTGTCTGGAGAGGGCTTCCAACAAATCAGGGCTTCAGGATTACACCAAGACAAGTGTGTAAAGTTGTTCTTTGTGTCAACATGGTTCACTGTATGGCCAGACTATGTACACCAGACTCTGTAAAGTCAGACCCCCTTTAGCCCTCCTGTGTTCACATTAGTTCACTTCCAGGTGCTGCATGAGTGGGATGCCCTCTCTGGTGACTGACATGGCAGCTCTAGGTGAATACAGCTAAAGCCCAACTCCAGCTGCACAGACTGCCCTCCAATTGCAACTCACAAAGCTCTGGACTCCCTCCAAGGCACTCCCTCCTGGACAAATGGCAGCTGCCTCCCCTGCCTACTCTTTCTCATAGATAGAAGTGATCCACTCCTTGTCACTTTCAAAGGCAGATAAATCATACTTGTGAGTCCCAAAGTTATTGAAGAAGTCTTTGCTATTTGCTCTTTGTACCTTGGCAGATTAAACTACCTGTTCTCATCTCATTCATTGCCCTCCAGGCAGCTTGGGCTGTTGACAGGGCAACAGCTGCAGAATTCACTATCCTCTAAACACCCTCAGGAAGCCAGTCACCAGCGGGAGAAGGAGAAGCATCTGCCATCATCTTACCCATGTACAAGCCAGTTCATCATCCCAAGGTGTGGATTTGCCCCTGAAGGCCTGTTACACCCCCCATTAGCTATGGTTATTGCTGGATGAATTGTTCCCAGAGATGTTGCCGTTGCATAAGGTGAACACAGTGTCAGCCTGTGGCTGCAGGAACTCCATTTCTGCAGCCAAAAACACTAACTGGCCTGGGGTGCAGGAGGCAAGACCAAGCATTTCTGGTGCTGCTGCCACATGACAGGCAACATAATGTTTCCAGTGGTAACACCTCCTGTAGCTGGCCCAGCTCCATGTTGGAGCAATCAGAGAGTAATTAATGCCAAACACAATCCCCTTGCCCATCTCTGAGCTTCTGTTCCTCTCACAGGTAGTAGCCTTCCCTACCTGTCCCTTTTTCTAGCAGACACACGTGGGAGGGATGGAGTTTCATGCATTGATGTCGGGGGCATGCTTATGGCCTGACAGGAGACCCTCAAAGCAAACTGGTGACTCAAGGGGTTGCAGAAGTTTGATAAGCCACCTGTGGCCTGGCCTTGCTGACCTGTCCCTCCTTCTTCCCTCCGATGTCTTCAGCAACCCAGCAGACCAAAAAAAGCTGAGGTAAGACAGGGTGAAAAGCAATGGGCAGCACATGCCACACATCTTGCTCTGTATGCCTCCCAGTCTCAGGAGTACTGGCAAGGCTCGAAAGAGTAAACTCAGAGACACTTCATTAAAAACAAGACAAAGATTTATTTCTATTTCAAGTGAAGTAAAAGAGTAAATACAAAGAAAAAAAAATCTCCAATATAGAAATAATATTCTCCTAGGCTGTACAGTCCACTTCTTTCTCAAAGTCTGCTCAAGGCCTGACTATACCAGAACTTGGGCAGAACAGGAACCAAGAGGCTCTGTCCTTTGAGGAATGAGCACTTTCAAGGCCCCTCTCTCTTCTCATCAGTGCTCATATGTAAGAGTTTCCTACAGGTTTACAATCCAGATTTATTGGACTCTTCTGACAGAAATCAAAAGAGTAGTTTGAAACTCAGACAAACTTTGCTAAAAGGAAGGCTCTCAGATATTTACAATAAAACTTATGGAAATCTATTTTTTATCTTATTCTTGGTGGTGCCTGAGAATTACAGGCAACGTGCCAGACAAAAACACATTGAGATCCACATGTTTAACATCCCCATGGCACAAGCATACACTGAGATCCAATTGTCTAACATATCCCCTTGGCATATCCCCATATCCTCACAGAGAGACCCAATCCCATGGCTCCCCAAGGACAAGACAAGTGAATCTTCCTCTGTCAGTGGTCAGGCAGTCCCATGTCACACATGGGCACAGGGGCAGCACATCTCAGCACCACAAGAAACAGCCTGGACAGATCTGCAGTGCTCAGCGCACCCTTGGCACCTGAGCCTGCACAACAACTCAGAGAGATTGGAATAGCCACAAAACCACAGCACTGCTGGTGGGAAGGGGTTGCTGGAGTCTTCAGGCCTGCTGCAAGTGGGAGGTTGGAGCACTGCCAGCACTAGCAAACGGCAGGTGTAGCTTTCTCTGGTTTTGCCTCAAAAACCTCGAAGCACAGAGCCCACACAGATATAGAGTCCCTTGAAAGGTCCCAGTAGGCTCTTCACAGTCCAGCCCAGGGCTTCTAGCTTTTTAGAAGCAGTTTTTACCATGCTTTTCTTAAGCAGTTTTTTCACCATGTCTCAGGTTCTTGATGCAGTGAGCTCATCACTGTACCTGCTGCAAAAATTTTACCATCTAGATATGCCTGGGTTCCCTAGTTTGTAGGTATAAAAGATCTGGAGAAAAACAAAAACAAGCCCTCTAGACCTTCTCTGCAAACAACACACAATTGAACCTACCCAATCTCTGCATCCTAAGTCACCAAGCACTGTCAAGCTTGTCCTTCAGACACTGAGTTTTGCTCTGTGAACTGCCTACAGATGCTATCTGAGCTCAGAAGCATCTTCCACAAAACCAGTATCATCACTGGTGATCTTTTTTTCAGACTGAACTTAAATTGGCACAAGGGCTGAAACAGAGAACAAAATGAGGGGAATATGGACCAGAAGACATCTAGGCTCTTCACTCTCATGACCAGTGACAAGATTCATGGAGGCATGAAGGGAGTTTGGATATCACCCCAGATGGTGGCTGAGTACTAGAACAGGCTCCCCGGGGAGCAAGCACCAGGCCTGACAGAGTTCAAGAAGCATTTGGACAATATTCTCAGGCACATGGTGTGATTCTTGGAGTGTCCTGAGCAGGGACAGGAGCTAGGCTTGATGATCCTGATGAGTCCCTTCCAACTCAGCATTGCTACAATTCTATGAATATTACCTGGTCCACATTGATAACTGCTTCTATAGGAAGGAAAGAAAGCATTAAAAGGTGAGACAGTTTTTCTCCCACCTACCCCCAAATGAGCAAGAGGCTGGCATGACTTGCTGTCAAAGTGACACAGTCCAGTCCTTGCAGGCAATGAAAACAGAGCCAGCAGCAAAAAATACTAGGAGCTGGCACAGCTAGGTGTACAGATCCTCTTCCAGATGGTGAAGGGAGAGTTGGGAGAGGTGTTAGCACAGCTGCTGGAGAGACCTGCCCCTGGCTGAGACAGCTTTCTCCAGCACGGTAGCAGCTTCTGGATGTGCCAGGACCAGGAAGAACAAGGAAGACGCAACATAGCTTTTCAGAAAGGATAGGAAAGGAAAAATCTGACTGACCTAAGCACATCAAAGAGTTGAGTGGTGCTCACACTGTGCCCACCCCCTCACTGGCTCCACATATGGAGCAGCCTCCCCAGGTCTGTGTACAGACAGCAGCTTCCTGCGGTGCCACAGACATGTCCACAGGGACACAGGACACTGCTATCAGGTCAGTCTTTGCCTCCCAGCCCAGGAGCTGGCTCACTGCCTGGCATCCCTGGCACTCTGAACCCCTGAATCCAAAACTCATGTCCTACCTCACAGCCCCACAGAAGACAGACATACAACTTCTCCTGCCTGCCTATCGCAGAGGGCTTTACTCTTCTCCACATCAAGCTGTGCTGTGAGGACATCCATCAACCCTGGACCCTCCTGCTCCACTCCATTTCCTCTCTCATGTCCCACCTGGATACGTGGACCATAGCACCTACAGAAAGCAAGGAAGCTGCCTCTCCACAGATTTCTTCCTGCTGGGGACCTCACCTGAAAAATGCAGAGCAGAAGGTACAACGTGTTTTCATGGGATCAAAAACTCTTTGCAGCAAAGCACAGCAGTAGGACAAGAGAGAGTAAACATAAAATGAGACTAAAGAAGTGCTAAATGAAGGGTACAAGGAGAAACATCTCTCCCCAACAACAACAGCCAGGTTGCCCAAAGAGGCTATCTCCAGTCTTGGAGGTGATGAAGACTCAACTAAATAGGGCTGAGCCTACTGGTCTGAGTCATAGCTGACTGTGATTTGGGTACCAGATTGGAACAGAAATTTCCCAAGATCTTTTCCAATCTGAGTTGTACTATGATCTATACCCTTCTCTGGTGAGACACTCTGGGTATGTGCACCCTGTCTGTTTTTCCAAAGCTCCTGTTGAGGCTCTGGCTGCACTTTCTTTCTCCCTCTCCCCATACAAAGCCCCACCAAGATCTTCTCACCAACCTCCGCCTGGCCTTGGGTACACAGGTTCCCCACCTCTGTGGGAAAAAGGAGCTGTATAAGAAGACTGGGGAGCAGGACTGTGTCGGCCCCCTCTACATCCATAGCCCTAAGCAGAGCTCAAGATATCCATTACTGCTGTAGACCCCTTTCCAGGGTGGTGGGATCTGTTGGGAGGGATATGCTTGGGTTTCCCCATTGATTTAGTTTCAAGTTTTTGTCTTGCAGACATTCCTATTAGTTGTTCTCTCTCCATATCTTTCTCTAGACTCTTTTCAATCCCAGGAAAGCTTGAAAATGGAGCAACTGAAGATGAAAAGGCACTGTAACCTGCCTCTTGTGTTCCAGAAACAAAAGTTTTCTCCTATATATGCCAATTTTTCTAGGCTACAGACAGAGCTGGGCTGATACTGGGATCAAAATAATTTAGTAAGTACATCTGCAGACCTCAGGATCAGGTCTCCACTCAAAACAAGTCCAAATTCAATGATGGCTACAACTTCAGAGGCAGATCAGACTCCATCCAGTCAAGTTGGAAAGACCTCAGCCTCCGTGTGTCTGTCCCTCTTACCGGAGCTGGGCATGCTCACGGTAGAAATTTTTGTGGTTCCAATCCCACCATTGTTCCCACCCCTGCAGCAAGGAGCATAACACGTGGAAGAATGTGACTTGATGCGCTTTTCTGCAGCCCTGACATCCCAACATTCTCCAGCCTTGGCCACACTGCTGTTGTAAAGCCTGGCAATAGCCATCAGGGACATGCCACCACATCAGTGCTACGCATTCTGCTTTTACTGCTTTGCCTCCACGATGCCAGGGAATGCTTCCTCCTGCCTCCCTCCTTCACCTCACCAACAGATATTTAATTAAAAAAAAAAAAAAAAAAATTCAACAGCAGAGAGACTTAAACATGATCTCTTCCTGGGTAGACCAGAAAGGGCCCAGTTGGGTGTGCCGGGAGGGTGGGAGCCTGACAGGAAGCCTTTGAGCACCTGCCCCAGGAAAGGCTGAAGAAGAGACTGCTTGCTCCATCCAAGCACTTGGGAGTCCCTAGGACTTTTCTGCCAAGAGAGGACGGGGTTGGAGAGGACATCTCAGGTCCCCAGGGCTGACTGCGACACTCCTCTCCAGGAAGCCTGGACAGATGGCAGAATGAGTAGATGCAGCCCAAGGTTCTTCAGCATCTTCCCGGGCAGCGCCGAGAGCAGCCGTGCCGGGCGGCCCCCGCAGTCCACCGTCTCCCGAGCTCCGGTCTGCGCTGTCAGGCCTCTCCGGGATGGGTTAGAGCGCCGTGACAAACCTGTCGGGGCCTCCAGGGTAGGTGCCGTGCCGCGGTGCGGGCTCGGCGGCATTCAGCTGCCCTCCGGCGCCGTAGGCGTGAGGCAGCGGCGGGTAGGGCGCGGGGGAGCGGCGGCCGTAGAGCGCAGGGGGCCCGGGCGAAGAGGCGGGCAGCACGATGCGCCCCGACGGTGCGTACAGCGGCCCGTGGCCTCCGGGCGCGTAGGGCCCGGGAGCGGTGGGCAGCGGGGCATAGGCATGAGGCAGGGTGGTGGAGGCGCAGCCCTGCGCGGGAAAGGCGGTGGCGAAGGCGCAGGAGGAGGCGGAGGGTGCCGGGGGCAGGTC
>VWYO01017916.1:30331-63558 GCA_013400275.1 Rhadina sibilatrix | reverse complement strand
TCCGCGCCCGGGCGGCCGGCACTCCCCCTGCTACGCCCCGCCGCCCGGGAGGCGCGGGCAGGGCCGGGCGTGCCGCCGCTGCCGCCGCGGGTAGGGGCAGCGCCCTGCCCGGCACCCCCCTCCTGCCCCTCTCCGCTGGTCCCCGTCCCCAGCGCCGTCGGGGCTCCGCAGACCCTCCGCCGTCGGGAGCGCACAGCTCGGGAGGAGCGACGGGCACGGAGCGGGGGCGTCCCCGGGATCCCGGTGCGGGTGTCCGGGCACGGACATCTAACGCGCCTCTCCGTAGGGCTCGGCGCCGTCGGGGCCAGTTGTGCTGGCGGCGGCAGGGAGAAGTGGCAGCGGTGAGCGGCCGCCGCTGTCGGAGAGGATGCTGCCGCTGCGTGCGGGACAGTCGACTTCGGGCAACTTTGCCCAGGGAGCCCCACGCTTCTTTGCGGAAATCGAGCTGTCGAAACAAATTAAGCTGGAAAAAACCACCCGGTGGCAGATCTGCGTGGGGAGTGATAGTAAGTGCGGGCTTAGGCTCGGTGGTTTGCGTGCACAGCTGCTATGTAGAATGCACTGAGGCGGGGACCCTCATAGCTGGTACCCCGCAGCGATTTGGCACAGGGCTAGGCTCCTGTGCCCCTGGTTTACCCCTAAGCTGACCTGCTTGTCCCTGATCCTTATGCCACTGGACCCCACAGGTCCATGATCCAACCAGGAATGATGCCAGACTCTCCACAGCTAATTCTGGGACATACCTGCCAGCTCCCTCATATTTGCTCCACTACCTGGGGCTGAGGGTCAGACCCCAGCTGAGTGTGCCTGTTGGTGAGAATGCTTGCCCAGGACTTTAACCCCTGTGACACACCCACAGGCCTGGGGACAGCACAGCCTCCTCACCTGCTGGCATGATGTTTCTTGCAAGCCAGAATATAAAGGACACGTCCTAGAGGTGAGATGGAAAGTGTGTGCAGGTGTGCACAGGCATGTGTGTGCATGGAAGGATGTGCGTGCACAGGCACATGGGTGTGCAAGGGCACTGGTATGGGGGTGAGGATGTGAGTGAGTTTGTGCGTGTGCACTGGCAGGCAAGTGTGCATACAAACTAATGCCAGCACACACTGGAATTTGGCTGGACCCAAGGCTTGCATGTGGGCATGCAGGCAAGAAACAGATGTGGGCAGATGTGTGTGCAGAGAGGTGGATGTGCACAGGTGTGCAGCTGCTGTGCATGGCTGTATACCTGATCCTGCCCATGTCTTAGTGTCTCCTGCCAGGTCTTTGAGAACTTGAGTCATGCGTGCACTGCTGAGTATCTTTGTAGGAGAAGCTTTTCCAAAGCCCTCTTGGAGAGGGAGAAAGGGAGAAAGGGGAGGTAAGAGCTGTTTATCCTAATGAAACACAGTTCCCTTGGAGGCGTCCAACAGAGTTGTTGAGCTGTTTATCTGCTTGGAAAAAAAATCTCTGTGTGTGTGTGTGTGTGTGTGTGTGGCTCCATTTCCATGCAGCAAAGAAACCCCAGCCCTGCTTTCCAGCTGAACAAAGCACCCAGGAGTCACTGACCACCTGCTTATCTCTGTGGCTTCCCAGCAATCTGGGAGATTAGCAAAAAGTCCTACAGAGCTAGCAGAATAAACCATAAAGTAGCACTTGCTGTGCGTGTAGTGTGTCCTGTAGCTGGATGCAGACACTGGGCAGTATTTCAAATCACATCCTGCAGAGTTTGTGTCAAAAGTAAAAAAATCAAACTTCTGTACCAACACCCACGTTCTTGACGTGCAGAGCAGACTATGGTAGTATTAGCCTCTATGAACCAAAACCCATCTCCTTCAGTATGAAGCTGCCTCACCGCTAAGGCTCTGCCTTCTGGCTCCTGGGAAGCTGCAGCTGGGAATGGATTTTCCTGTCAGATGTTCCAAAAGGCAGTGCTGTAGTTCAGTCACCTCTGGGGCTGTGTCTCTGTGCCATGCCAATTCCATGCCTCCAGAGGGCAAAGTCAGATCGTGCTTTGCTTTGCACTTGTAGAGGATGGGGAATGAAAGAGGTGTGTGCTGAGGAGGGATGGTGTGCTGAACAGCTGCTTTTGCCCCCCTGCTGGTGACGAAAATCCTTTCCCAAGTAAGCACTTTCCTTGGCAGAGCCTAAAGCAGAGTGAAATGGATACCCAAACAGCATGTGCTCGCTCTTGTCCCTTCTCCTTTCCACATTACACAGCTTAAACTGTGGTGCCAGTATTTGTGAGTGAAAGTGGGAGTTGTATAACTTGGTGCCCTGGAGACTACCTCAATATGACATTATCATAAACCTATTTAAAAACACTTTTAAGTCTCTACTTTGGGAGCAGGAGCATGTACCACTTTAAGCATTGGTGTCTCTTTTGAATACCAGTTCCCGTGGGGAGGAAACTATGGAGAACATGAAACTCCAATTCACCCTTGGATGTTAGACTGCAGATCTCTGTCTGTAAGTCAAGTGGTCCCTGTTGCTGGAGCAGAACAGTTAGTGTTTGTGAAGCATTGTTTTCTCTTTTAATTCCATCATGCTGGAGGAGGGATGTAAGTAAGTAAGATGGAAAAGATGGAAAAAGAAACACCATGCATTGATTCAACCTGTTCATAATGATATCTACATAATATTACCCATAGAGAATCTATCACTTGAATTTTCTTCTGGTCTCTGGGAAAAAGTTTGGAGTTATCATTTTTTCTGTCCAAATTTCTCAGCTCAGATCCTGCCAACACTAAGGTCTGCAGCCTTCAGCTGGGTGAAGTGGTAATTGATGGTGAGACCACTGCACTGGAGAGCTGTACCCTGCACAAGGGCACTGTGCCTTGGCCTGTCAAGAATGGAGTTTGTTAGTACTGGTAGCTGCTACAGAATTACCCCAACCAAAATCCCATATGCTTGGATCTCAAGAGCAATTTTCACCCATGGAAAAAAAATCCAGTTCACTCCCATGCAGTGGCCATGTTACAAACCAACACCATTGAGATCCCCCAAGGGTAGACTACGGGGACACCCTGCTCTTTGTTAGTCCTATGACCTGAGCTGCTTCTTCCACTTCAACCAAACAAGGGGGAGTGGACACTAAATGTGTGGACAGCCCCTTCATGTGCAGCATGTTGATAGTTTCTACATCAGAATTCCTTTCTTCTCTGAGGTGAGGAAAAGTTTTGCCTCTCTGTCTCAGGAGCAGCAGGGCTATATTTAATGTGCTTCAAGTTAAGGGTCTGGCAAAATCAAAATCCTAGATTATATTGGCTGAATGCAAATCAAGTGAGAGCACATACCCATGGCACAGCCACCACCCCAAGTTCAGCTGTATCTGTCATGGAATGGTAAGTTTGGGCTTTTTATTGGCCGTGTGTTTGGTGCCAGGACCTTGCTGTTAGAAGTGTGGAGAGCCCTGACGGGCAGACACATCATGATACTTTGTGACAAATAGCTTTAACCCTATCTGCAGCTTGTGGTTAAGATCTGAGAGGGGTCCATAAGCCTGAGCCTTTTGGAATAAAACAGGTGATGGCAGGATATAATCCACACACTTTCAGAGCACATTCCACAAAGTATCCAAAGTGACTGAGCCTAAGATATTTTGCACCTAACTGGAGTTAGTGGGAGACAAGAACAGGGAGGTGACTGCATGGATTTTGGAAGCTTTGTGGCTCGATTGTGGTATGGGGACCAAGGTGAAACTTCCGAGGGAGAAGCTATGTGCAGCTGAACATGGAGTACAACCATATGGCAGAAGAGAGGCTGGAAAGGATACTACATATTTTCACCAGCTGTTCACCTGTCTTGTCTAGTGGGGGCAAAGTTTCACTCTCCATCAGTGCCCTGCCTGTTTAGTATTGGTGCTATTTCTCCAAATTACTGCAGCTTCTCATCCCTTGAGTTGAGTTGAGTTTTCTTTGGGAAATTGGGGCTTCAGGGGGGAAAGAACTGCTTACTCAGAGAATCACATGGACAGAGCCAGGTTCATTTGGGAGACTTGAGTTAGGTATTGTGGTCATTCTTCTGTAGAAAAAGCCTGAACATCATGGTAGCTTTAAAATAGGCCATGTCTCAGGCCAGAAATTGGGGCAAGAGCCATGAGCAGCCTTAGCCTACATCCAGAATGATTCCACCTAGGCAGGGCAGCATGCATGACAGCCCAGCAGCTCCCCTGGCTCTTGGAGGGAAACAGGACCTGCAGCAGGTGAGCTGCAACAGGGGCAAGTGCAGGTGGGCAGAGCAGGTTCCCTCAGAACAGAACATCACCTGACCATTCCCTTAGGACCCTGCCCCACTCAGGAATTCTGTGTGAGCAGTGTAATGGCAAAAAGATTGGCCATACAGCATGGGAGATGTGCAGGATTGGTGCTCTGAGGTGATGGTAGCACTGAACAAGAGGGAGTAGCTGACACAGAATGAGGCAAGGCCCCAGCCTAGAGGAGCCACCACAAAAGAGAGCACAGGACTGCTGGAAAGCTTGGGAAGCCCAGCCATGGAAAGAAGTGAGTGGTGCCCTGGGGCAGCAGTGCCCTGTGTGCCAGTCCCTGCTGCAGAGGTTCTGGGGAACTCCACGCATGGAGCTGGACACAGGCCAGGAGTGACTCTTGCAGCAAGAGAGGTATGCTCCATACTGGGTTTCCTGAGGAGGAGCACAGCTTGTCAGGCAAACTGTGCCAGCACTCCTAAACAGTTAAACACGGACGCTAGCTGTGCACACTGGCAGCGGGAGCCTCATTTAGCTAAGACATGGTGCCACAAAACACAGTCACAGAAAACACTACATGTGATGAGGGCAGCAAGGAGCAGGCACCTTCTTGGTGGAAGCCGTGTGGATGCAGCCTGAGTTGGATGGGCCATGACACATTCATTTGTTCTCCTGCAGAAGGAGAATTTAGAGTTTGTTTCCAAGAGAATAAGCTGCCCATTCTTGCCTTTGCACCACCAAGATATCACTGGGAGTAATGCAGATCTGTCAGATGCTTCAAAAAGAAGGAGATGGCTTTTTCTGGAAACATGGAAAGCAGCATCAAGCTCTTCTATAAGCTGAAAATCACTTGCTATGCTTTTCAGTTTGGTTTTTGGTTTTTTGTTCTTGTTTGTTTGTTTGTTTTGTTGTTGTTATTTGTTTTTTAGTTTGGTTGGTNTTTTTTTTTTTTTTTTTTTTTTTTTTTTTGGGTGTGCTTGTGTTAGGAAGTTTGCATGGCTCTTGCTCCCCTGAAGCCTGTGAATTTCAGCACCTCATGAAAATCTCCCGGATGGGTATTTTTGAATAGCCGTCAGACACTGTTGGCATGGAAATAAGTTCTTTCTATTTTGCCTATCAAATGCCCCATTTAGGCAGTCATTCAACAGTTTTGAGAGGCTGAATCTCTGGTATGGTGAACATCTCCTGCTCAGTATTTCCCAGGTACCAGGGACTAGGTACTAGGACCAGTCTGCTCTGCTGGCTCACAAGTGTCACCTGGCATCTGACAGAAGCTCCTACTGAGGGCCCACAGGGTCAGAAAGACCCTGAGGCTTGTGGACAGGAAGTGTTACTGATGACAATTTTTTTTTAAAGACAAATTACTATTTGCCAGAGTAGTAATTCAGCCCTTTAGAGCTACTAGTGAAACCTGATGCTTGATAGAAAATTATAGACTACAGCAGTTTAGAGGGAATTATTAATTGCTTGCTGTGGAAGCTGGGAATTAATTATTTAAGTATAATTATTTAACTAATTGCCATATTGTGAACAAAATATATTTGCAAATATCATGCTTCACGTCAATAAGCTATGTGGAAAGAAGTGTTATTTTTCTTTTTCCTTTGTTGCAGACAGAATCACATTGTCCTGGGCACTGGCTTTTTCTAACTCACACTTAAGCATGGGATGGAGAGGAGATAGGTCATTCTGGCCAAGCTGTAGAGTTAAGAGGCAAGTTTCCCAGTGAGAGAAATTTCTTGGTGTTCTTTGTTGGCAGTGTTCTTCATGTTGTTTCACCCAAATATGGATATTTAAAACTCTTAACAAAATGCACTGGCAATGCCCTGTAATTTACTAACCAATTCCCTGTCCCAAGACATGCTCTGCATTGTGGTCCTTGCAGAGCACTTTGCTCATGCTTACTGATAGTGCATCAGCCAAGGAGGGAGATAAAGGGGAGCAAAGGTGTTGGAGCTAGTAGATGGGAGCAGTGGGGTAAGACTGGAAACACATGAAGGAGGGGAAAGAAAAGGAGAAGTACTGTGGAAAAGCAAGGAATGTGAAGAGAAAGGGTTGGGGGTGGAGCTGGAAGATGACGAAGAGTCTGGAACAGTAGTTGGGAGATTTGTTTTACAGAGAGAATCTTGTACGGGTAGACAAAAAAGCTCACCTAAATTTTGTCTCCTCTGGTCTTGGTCTGGAATCAGACTCTCCGCATCGCTTTGGTACAAGCAAAAAAACATGAAAAATGTCACAGCTTTCTAGGACTGGTCTACACAGACCACTAAAAGGTGCTTTTTTTTGTTCCTTATTTTTTCTTTAAACCTAGGAAAATCACTGATTGAATTGTGATTAATGCTGAGCATTGTTAAACAAAACACTTCCTGCCCTACCTTGGAAACTGCAGCTTTTAGCACGCTTTGCGTGACTCTACTTGATCAACAAAAACAAGCTGTTTCAGTAGGAAGGTTCAGGCACCCAGCCCTTTCGTGTGCCGAGTTTCTGAGTCCTCTTCGCGGTTTTCTGGGGAAGTCCTTAGCGACAGGCAGGTCAGAGGCAGAGCTGGGGAGCAAAGACATGGGTCAGAGCCTGCAGCAGGGATTGCAGGGAGAGACAAAGGCACAGCCACCGCGTGGCCCTGAGGCTGGAGGCAAAACTCCCAGCTTGAAAATAGTTCTCAGTTAAAGTTGAGCAGCCTCTCCGGGCTCCTCCCTGGCCTTGGACGCAGCCAGGTGGATGCCCAGGCTGGGGAGTGTGTGTCAAGCACTGATCGAGGAAAGAAAAACTGTACTTAAAAAGTCACTTAAAAGCTGCAACACTGTGTGCGTGCGTGTGCCCGAGCAATGCACAGTGCACCGCTGGATGTTAAACCACGCCTGGCTGTAAGGGTGAGCTGTGAGTACCGCTGCCGCGGATGCATTCAGCTGTTGGGGGTTGATGCTGATGGGCGATTGGTAGGACCCAGAGCTACCCCGTTGTAATTCCATGCCTGAGGCATGTAAATAGTCTTTCTTTAAAAAACAAAGTGCAAAGTGGGGATAGTTCGAGCTTATTGGCACTGGCAGACAAAATCTGAATACTTTTACAAAGAGCCCCTGTTTTTTTTTCCCCTAGGCCCCTTTGTTCTCATTGCCTCTCTCTGACCCTTTAGCAATCACCATGGTAATTACCAAGTAATGCCCTATTTACAAGTACCTTCCGAAATCTGCTGGAGTTTTGCTTGAGCCTGTAACAAAAATGTCTCTCCTCAGATGAGAAAATGGGTAATATTTCTCAAATTCAAGGTGTTGTTTTTTTTTTTTTCTTTTTTTTAACAAGACTGAAAAGGCAGTGAATAGCTGGCATCCTGCTGAAGTTAACAGATCTGTGGGGATTTACACTAGATAAGCATCTGCCCAGCGTTTGCCTGAGGCAATACCTCTAACCAAAAGTGTGTAGGTCGCTGTAATCTGGAGAGAAAAAAAGTGGTTTTAAATTTTGCGCTGCTAATAAAAATAGGCAGTGCACTGCATGTATTTCCGGGGACAGCAAAAATTTCAGAAATCTCTTTCTAATTTGGACAGTCTCATCTTGTTCTGTGACCAGTCCGTATTTCTCTTGTGAAGACTCTGCCATGGGACGGATTTTCCCAAAGAGATGGTGGGATCTCTGTCTGTCGAGCTTTTTAAAATTTGACTTGGTCATGGCCCTGAACAAGCTGATCTAACTTGGGGTATAACCATGCTTTAAGTTTTTGTTGGAGAAGAAACTTTGTCATTTATGCAGTTCTCTTTGTTCCTGTGGTAAAAACACGACTTCCAGGAGTTTCTATCAAATCAGCTCAAGTCCTGTCAATGATACAGGAAAGTGATCTGAGAACACGAGTAAAGGACTTCTCAAAATGCCAGGTGCTCAGATTTTCTTTCTTCCAGCTGCCTCTGATAGTTTTGCTTATGCAGTTTGGGTATTCATATGCAAATCACAGATTTGCCGACCGTGCTGGACCATTATCAGAAAACAGATCTTACAAGTGATTTAACAATCAATTCCAGGATCACTTCATGTTTTGGACTTGGAAAGGGAAGCAGAGTGGCATCATTTTGAGACCTTTGAGATTCCCTCCCCTTCACCGTGCTGTGAGACAATGAAATATTTGTTAACTGAGAGTGGCCTGGTTTTGACTGGGATCGAGTTAATTTTTTCAGTGGTGGCTAGTATGGGGCTGTGTTTTGGATTTGTGCTGAAATAAGTGTTGGTAGCACAGGAATGTTTTTATTGTTGCTGAGCCGGGCTTACACAGAACCCAAGCCTTTGCTGTTTCCCATCCACCAGACCAGAGAGGGGGCTGGGGGTGCACACGGAGTTGGAAGGGGAGGTAGCCTAGATATCTGATCCCAATTGACCCAAGGGATATCCCACAGCATATGGTGTCATGTGGGCGTAAAAAGCTGGGGGTAAAAGGAGGAGCTGGGGGGAGGTTGGGAGTGATGGCGTTTGTCTGGCCAAGTCATGGTGAGATGTGATGGGGGCCCTGCTGTCCTGGAGATAGCTGAACACCTGCCTGCCCGTGGGAAACGGTGAATGAATTCCTTGTTTTGCTTTGCTTGTGTGTACAGCTTTTGCTTTACCTATTAAGCTGTCTCTATTTCAGTTTTCTTGGGTTTGCTCTTCCAGTTCTCCCCCTTATCCCACCGGGGGGAGTGAGTGAGCAGCTGCGGGGAACTCAGTTTCTGGCAGGGGTTAAACTACCAGACAACAGAGATTGTCTTTATTACTTCAAAAAACAGAGAACAAAGGAGAGGTGGAAAATCAAATGTGAAAATAATTTTTTAAAAAATACTGTTTCTTCCTGTAAGAAGTGTTTATTTAGATGTGAACATAAGAAAAGGTCTGAGGGCAGGGACAGGCTAAGATCTGCTTCCAGTAAGTGAGCAGAAGACTCTCTGGTCTGGACAAGGTGCCAAACACAGGAGGTACAGGACTGTCCTCTGCAGTCAGCAGAAAGAGGGGGCATCCGGAAGGTACCTCCCTACCCTAAAGGCAGGAGATCACAGCTGGGCTCAGTACAGCTTCCCTGATACTCAGAGAGCAAAACCAGAGCAGTGCACCCCGTGGGCATGGTGCCCCTGTTCCTTCCTGGGGGTCCTCATAAGTCATTCTCGGGACGCCATCTCTGGGATATGGCGCAAACCAGCATCTCTGCGTGCACCATAGCAGCAAGGGGGAATAACCCAAGGGACGGAGGCACTAGTGCATCCCCTTGGCTGGAGCTGCCAGCCCAGTGCTGTCAGCAATGCTGTGCCATGCTGAGGGCTCAGCTGTGGTGGGGAGATGGGGTGGCTCTTGCTGGTTCAGTGCAAATAGCTGAGCACTGAAGGTAATTTCTTTCATTCACTTCTTACACATTCTGAATGGGGCGTGTCAGTTTTTTCTCCTCAGAACTAGTCTGGGCAACTCAGAGAGGAGTTGAAAAATCAGAGCTAATCCTGCAGGGATGACTCATTCTGGCATAGGATTTGCAGGGCAAGATGAGAAGTTCAGGTAAAACAAAGGGAAATGGAGGCTGTAGTAAAACTCTGTGGTTTGAAGCATGACAGTTAAACTGCTACAAAGTCGAAGTTGGAAACCCCCTCCCAAGAAATTGCTGAACTCAAAACCTTGGCAATGTCTGAAGTAAGTCAATATTCAAGCATACTAGTCAGAAACTGAGGCTCTTTCCCATGGGACCTGTAGGTTGGATTGCTAATTACCATGGGTCTGGAAAACAATTACTATTATTTCATTATTATTTTTAATTAAACACAAATAAAGCAATACCTGTCCTTTTAAAGTTGGACTTTGAAATATTTTCTGCATTTTTTAGCCAGGATTACACTGGCCAAGTCCAAACAGAGAAGCACTGGAATTTTGACCAAGGCTTAAGGTAATTTTTAACCAAATTTCTCTAGCAAGGACAGTAGAGTAGTTGGGGTGAAAGCACAAGCCCAGCCTAAATATCTGGGCCCAGGAAAGGAAGGTTGGATTTCTAGATGCTATAGTAGATATAGAAATAATTTTTCCCTGCATCCTTTTACAAGTCTTTAAACTACTTTAGCCTGCTTTCTTTGTCTAGTATCTTTGCAGACACATCCACTAGATTGCAGACCAGTAGCTCAAGAGAGCTCATCTCCAGAGCATGGATTAGAGAAAGTAATTTTTCCACTATTATTTAAAGCATTTCACTTTGAAAAAATAAAAATGTTGGTGTGATTACTGCAAAAAGCTAAAGCATCAGGGAGTTACAGAGAAGAGGACACTTTTCCATCCCAGCCTCTCCCACTCCTTAGTAGAGAGATGTGACACTTGCAGGAGAGCTGTACTAAGATGAGGATAAAGACTAAGCTTTTAAGGAAGATATTTCTGAAATGCCCATAACACATTGGCAGCAGTGCGGCAGCCTTTCAGTAGATGAGGTCCTGTTCTACAAGTCAGGATGGGAGAAAACCAGCTGACCTTTATCAACAGACCAGCTGAGACCTGCTAGATCTTTAGGGCGCTTATGCCTGACAGGCAGTGAAATCCTGGAGTCCCTTTGGCAGGGCTTTGACAGCGACAGTTTGTGTCTTGCTGCTCTTTAGGCTTCGCAGTGGGCAGCTGTGGGCTGCAGACGCGTCTCTGGCGAAGCGGACAGGGCCGGCGGCAGCTGCAGGCCCGCCCCGGGCCCCGCGCAGGCTGAGCTGTGCCTCCGGCCGGGCTGCTGTGCATCGCCGCCGCATTCCCCCGAGGATTAGCCCCACAAGGAATGTGGTGCCTGAGAAATGTCCTCCCGGTGCAACCTGAAACCCGCGGTCTGATACAGCCTGAAAAACAGGGCAGGTTGTGGCAGCTCCGACACTGCCATGACCCCTGAGTCCCAGTCTGGGGGTCACGAGAAATACTTTCTGATGTTTGGACTTGGAGAACCCGGACTGGAGCAGTGGCCTTGCACGCTGCATGGCTGGAATGGAAGCAGCAACCCCAAAGAGCAAAGAACCTCAGGTGAGGGTACTATTGGCAGGCTTGGACTCTGTTCTCCCAGTATGTTCTACCATTTTCTGTGGCACCAAGGTCCTCTGCCACAGGGGGCTTGAGGGTTCTCTCCCCACTTTCTTACACCCAGCTGCTTGGCACAGCTGTCAGTGTAGATGCTGACCTAGCCCTGGAACCACCAGTACCCTTATCAGTGTGGCATCAGGACACGTGTGCTGCTGTGTGGTGTGCCCTTTTCTACAGCAGCCCTTGGGCAAAGAGGGTGTAACTGTGGCCAGGAAAGCCATGCTAGTTCATGTTGCTGTTCTAAGGCCAGCTGGCAAATACAAAATAAAACAGTCCACATATGATGCTCATCCCAACTGATTCCTTCACACAGTTCAACGTCTTGCTTCAGAGCCTGAACACAGGTGTCTTTCTGGTCCTGAACCTTGCTGTAGCACCAGGTGTCACGCAGCCTGCATGGTAGTCAGATGGTGCTGCCTCACCTCTCCAGCGAGTGAGGGATGTTTCAGCACTGCATGAGTCTCCAGGGCCAGGGCTGGGTGTGGAGGGAAGCGTATCTCGTGCGGCTGCTGTGCACAAAGCTGTTTTCCAATGAGCTCATGGCAGGGTCAGTGCCAGAACGAGGGCAAACGAAGCATAGAGAGGGTTTGCACCCACATGCAACCTATATTTGGTGACTGGGACTTAACTCCTGATCAAATTCCTGCCAGGTTATTGCACAACCTCCTTGTAGGGGCAGGAGCTCTGTGCACCAGGTGAAGGAAGGCATTTGGTCTTATACAGCTACATGGAAATATCTTTTCTGGCAGCTGCTGCTTTGGGTTTTTTTCCTTCTCCTTTTCTGGAGGGGCTGCCAGACCCCCCTGCGATGACTGGGGATCCTCTCCCCTCATGGGCAGTTCAGCACATTCCTGGCAGCACCCAGCTTTGCCTGTGACTAACCCAGCAGATAGCTTGTCCTGTTGCATGAAGCAGAGACTTAGGAACTAGTCCAGCTTTAAATATGCTGGGACCCTAAAGCTCAGAGCTTCCTTGCACTCCTGCTTGTTGTAGCAATATGAGATCTCTCAGCCTCCTGCTCCTGTCTGGGAAGTCAAACACCAAGGCCAAGCCCTAGCTAATAGTTTAGAGACCCTGTGAGATAGAAAGCTGCGCATTTGGTTCATGATTTGTGTGAACCCACCTGCAGTCCTTTTGCACTACAAAGGTCTAGGGGCAGGTAATCCTGCAGAAGGAGGTAGGAAGGGAAAGAAGGAAGGAAGCTGAGAGCATCACAGAAAAGCCACAGCAGAGTCAGGGAGTGCCATTTCTGTCATGGGTAAATAGAAGAAACAATGTGGTTCTCCTTCCCTTGAAATAGAGACAAAAGTTGTTGCACATGGCCATGTGCTCTGGGATGAACCCTGCCCCTTGAGCAGTGAGATTGGACCATGCAACCTACTGTGGTCCCTTCCAACCTGACCCGTTCTGTGATTTTGTGAATTTGGAGTACCAAGCAGCACAGGTGGCCCTGGGACCTGCTGGTGACAGGCACAACTGGACTGAACTGCCCCCTTACATCCATGGCCCCAGGCACACCAAGCACTGCCAAGGAGAAGTGAAGGCTGACTCATCCTGGTGAGCAGAACAAAGCCGGATAGAGCTGGGGGCACAGCCACAGAGAGGCTGAAGCAATGGAATGGGGATAGCCCCCAGAGGCCTCAGACAGGTCTTCCAGGGCAGATCATTGTTCTTTTGCTCTGCCTTCATTCCTTTACCATTAAGAAAACGTTCTGCATCAAAAGCATGGCATCATCTTCCCTTTTCACCCTATCTTCCTTCCCTTGCAAACCAACAGAGAAGCAATGGCTGTGGGACTACCATCAACAGTTTTCCATCTCCCGCATCTTATGTCCCAAGGAGCCTGAAACTTGTAGATTTTCACTCAAGACCCTCAGCCAATTCCTGGCATTATCCTGAGCACATATTCCTTCTTCTCAGCTCCTATTTCCTTTCCATGAACCATTGATTATAGTTTCCCTTGTCTTTCCCCTAGAAGGTCTGGCACACTGAGCAGGTACTAGGTAGGAAAGATCTGAATCCAAACCTCACCACTGACTCATTACCACTCAGGCCCTTAAAATGCTCCCGCACAGCGGACTTTTCTCCCAGAATCTTTCCCAGCCTTCTAGGCATTAAGCATAAATGGCACAGTGCCGGAGGAAGACGCAGTACTTTCCTTAATGGTGCCTGAGGTTCTTCTCCATTTATTTTTCGTTTTCATCATATTCCATTTCTTTGATTTTTTTCCCCTTTGCTTGTTTGTTTTGGAAGCCTAGAAGGCTTTCAGGAGAGGTCACTTAGGGAGAGAGGCCACAGAAAGACAGACATTTCTTTCTGGTTTTATTATGAGTCAGAGTAGGAGGTTTGGTGCAGAGGTTTATGAAGGGACTTGGGATATATGTCTACTGCTCAAATAACTTTCTTGGTCCAGTGATGGAAGCACATGGAGCTTGTAGGCATGTCACTTCTCCCAGGTAGCTATACCCTGTATTATGGTGCAGGGCAGCTCTTGGGCAGATAGAGAGCATATTACCACTATTTGAAGTCCTGGAGCTGAGATGGGAAAGAGCACCTGCTCCCAGTGCTCAGACCAAGTTTACTGGGGGTGCCTGGCACCTGCAGCCCACAGGCATTTCCCCCCACACCTGCAGGAACAAGGACAGGAAGACACCTGGGCCGCCAGGGCTTGTGGGTGGCTGGGATTGATGGCAGGTCCTGTGGACCCAGGGCACAGGCAGGTGACCAGATTAGCAGCAGCACCATGAAATGCACACCCTTATGCATAGGGATGAGTCCAGCAACAGTTCAGCTCTTGCCATTTAGCAGGCATGGGGGACAGCAGCTAGCACTGCTCTGTGCACGCACAGATCACAGTGGCGCTGGTGGCAGGTGCTCAGTCCCTGAAGTGGCTGGAGGAGTACAGGAGTGGCTCTTCTGGATTGGTCAGCATCATCCTCCTGACCAGGCAGAGCTTGTGTCCACTGCAGAGGAGCCAGGACACCCCACCATGGGCTGCACTGTGTGCTGCTCTTGGCCTGGAGGAGCTCCTGCCTCTTTCTGGCAGGACCTCTAGTCATAATCAAAATAGCACAGGGCTCTGAGGGGGTCACCTGGGAGTCACAACTGCCCCTGCCAGAAGAGATCCATTGTGCCTGGCTTGCTCAAAGGACTTCTGGAGTTCTGTAAATGAAACCGCCAGTGCATGAAATATGTAAATACTCCTCTGAGCAGTGGTGCTGACCCTTGGTCCCTCTTTCTGGCCCACTGATCTTTAAATAGCTTAGTCTTAATTGAAGGGGGTCTGACACCACCTCCTTATTCCCTCCCACTAAGAGGGCGACATGTAGCCTGGTGGAGCAGGAATTGCTCTGTAAAGGGGGCAAAGATGGGAAAGAGTTGTCCACAAGCTGAGAAGGACTTGGCATGGGGCCCCCAGTGCATGGGGTTTAGGAGTGCTGGGTTTAGGAGGGAGAGTGATCTCCCTTTAGGAGGCAGAGCAGGAGTTGGTGTCTGTGGAAGTTTCCACTGCAGACATGTTCCCGGAGTTCTCTGTTGCCCAGCAGAAGCTGGGTCCACATGTCTGCTCACACCAAGAGTACCTCAGGCACCATGTGCCCCAGCAGCTGCAGAAAAAAAAGGGCCTGGTTTAGGGCTGGGCTGGGCTTTGACAGAGGAATGTATGCACAGATCAACGCCTGAGGTTCCTCTGCTGTGCTCAGGCTACATTACCAGCAAGCTGCTGAGTAACTTCTGGGCAGCATGAAACAATATTTCCCAAACCCGGCCTGCCCATGATTCATCAGAAGAACTCTTATCTTCATCGTTCAAAAGCTTTTGTCATTTTAATGAAGAAACAACTTCCTGCTGGCTGGATGGGCGATTACCCAACACAAACTGCAGATATTCAAAGGGAAGGGCCTGTAATCCATTAGTTGGCTAAGGGCTATTCTTCACCCCAAGAGCCAGGATAATCCTAGGTGGGAACATCCACAAAGGGGTCAGCTGTTAAAGGAATTTAAGTGCCTTTACATTGGCATCTAGGGCCCCGCTGGGAAGCTGAACCCTATGGAAGACCTCCCGTGACCTTTTTCACAAGTCTTGGGGGAAGGCTTCTAAATCACTGAGGCACGTCTGAAGGCTTCGCTCTCTGTTTTCTCCATTGCTGGGCTTTCAAACAATTGCATCCTTGTCACACATTTGTCAAAGAGAAAGGGAGAGATGAAGAAAGAAATTTCAATAGTCTCAGGGCTTTGCTTACGGCTGTGTTAATGCTGAATAGCACGCGGAGGTGGAAGGGATATCCTGAACAATGTCTAGTCTCCAGGCAGAATCCGTTTCCCATGACAGTGCCTTTCTGAAGCAGGAATGCCAGCATGAAGCAAAACTTGTTAAAGTAGTAAAAGAAGAGGTCTCTATTGTGTCCTGTGTGACAGAATAATCCTCCCTCAAGAGCAGACTGCTGTCTTTTTCCCTCCCATCTGTGAATTTTGGCTTCAATCAACTTCGTGATTTTCACAAGGTATAAAATTAAAGTCCTACCCCTTAAAAGCAACCAGTCAACCTTGCAGGATCTTCCCACAGACATGCCCACAACTGTGAACGTAGTTTTCCTATATTGACTCTAAAATGTCTGACAGCATTAACCTGAAATAAAGTTTCCTGTTAGGAGTTGCATTTGATAAGAAGAAACAAACATTTTCAATATCTCCATCCATTCCCCTGGTTAAACGTAATTTCCCTTTCTCAATTCTTTAGTCACAGGTTATCTCTGTGTTCCTCAATTTTCTCCTTAAATTTCTCCTAAATTTTCTCTTTAAAGCTTTCCTTTCTGAAATACCTGTGAAAATCAGCAGACAATTATTTAGACTTACCAAATAAGCAAAGCTGCTCCTTGTGCCCTGTGTTTGTCCCACATTTATGTTCTGTATTTGTACCCTGGATAGGGTGTCTCATCTCACAGCTCAGCCTCTTAAGGGTTGTATTAATAATAATCACAAGTGTCATCAGCATTGTCCATATATCTATTCAGGAGCTGAATATACCAAATTAAAAGTGAAACAAGACCTTAGCAGGGAAACACAGTTGTTCCTTCCCCCTGTTTTATTTCAAAAAGGTACTGATTGTCATGTCCTTTCCACTTATTATCTTTTTTAATTCCAACAATTTTCATTGGAGGTTGTTCATAGTATGCCTGTGATTCTGCCATCAAAGGAAGATGGATTTTTTTTTTTTTTGTCTGGGGATGGAGAAAATCCTAGTAATGAGTCTGGTACTCATGTTAAACAGTTTTCACTGGAACAGAGCATCTATCCAGGTCTCTGACACAAGGGCACAAGGGAGATGATGCAGCTATTGGAATCCATGCTCTCAGCTCAACAGACTTCATAAAGGATCCTGGAGACAGAGGTTTTTAATTTCATGTGCCCACAGTGAGCACAAGCCCTGGAAACCAGCCACCATAAAAAGTGGGTCTTAGACAGCCCTGAGACCTGGCTGGGCTCATGTGCAGTCCCTGCCTGGGAACCACTGGGCAGGTGCAGTGCATGCTTCTGGTGTCCTCACATTCCTGTCTTGTGAGATGGTGGGGGATCCATAGCTTGGCATATTTGGAGGGAAGTTACCATGTCAAACACCAGTGCCAGTGTTGGTGAGACCTTCACTTTGCTGGTCAGTGCTACCCAGATTTGGCTCTGGCACTTGAGGCTTAAGTGACTTGTTACAGCCTTTGCACACAAGCAAAACAATTCCTCCTAAATTTCAAAGTTACACATCTCCGAATCTGGTAACAGCTCTGCACTGTTTACTTAGGAAGTCTGTCAGCAAGCACTCAGACTAGGGATTTTGGTTACTGGTTCATCAGTAATTTAATTACTTAGCCTTAAGATTCAGACTGCCTTTTTCTGAAAGGTATGCTCTAGATGAAGCAGGTGGGTTTGGTAATCCTGTACCACAGTCGAAACTGGTCCTTTTAGCTCCACATATAGTGATGCTCATAAACAGCCCCCTCACTGCACACAGGAGCACCATGATGCCAGGCAAGCAGGGTCCACACCGCCGCTGGAGATTCCTGATGCACACTTTGGACTGTAAAGATGTGCTTTGGTGGCAAACTAAATTATTTATTGAACTTGATCCAAACTGACAAACAGCTGTAATTGAAAAGAAGGGAGTAAAACAACACATTTTGACATTTTCCAAAGGAATTCCTTTGCCTTCTTGTTTTATGAAAAGATTATGAAAAGCTTTCAGCTTGAAACTGACACTGAGTTGTTTGTTTGGTGGTTTGGGTGGGGTTTTTTGTTTTGTTTTGTTTTTGTTTTTTGTGCGTGATTTTTGTTTGGTTGATTGTTGTTGGTTTTGTTTTTGTTTCGTGGTTGTGGGTTTTTTGTTTGTTGTTGTTGTTTTTTCTTTTTTTTTAATTAGTGTAAAAACCCACCACCCTCTGAAAGGAGGAGGAAGGTTTCCTTTTGGTCCAGGTGAAGTGAAATAAATTGTCTGGCTCACCTGCTGCCATGCACCAGGTGAAACTTGCCCTCCCTAGACATTTGCATGAGAATAAGTGTTCTCTTCACAGGGAAAAGAAAGTTCAGGAGAAGCAGGGTGAGATGAGTGCATTATCTCTCAGGCAGGGTGTTGTAAAAATTGTTCTTTAGAAACTCTTTAATTGACAATTCCTTCAAAGTGTGGAGGGATGCAGTTTCTGATCATAATCCCACCACCATTGTACTGTTGTTACAAGTGGGCTAGTCTGTCTGTAATGAAAAGCCCATCCATGACACTCCTAATTTAGAGCTGCTCAGAGAGGAACACCCACTCCCATGGCTCGCCTGTGGGCTGAATTGGTTTTACTGAATCCTTCTTAAGCATTTCAGTGAGTCCCCACTCTCCAAAAATTGCTGGCAGTAGTGCATCCTCCATGTGTGGGAAGTGTGGCACAACACAGTGTGTTTGCGTAGGTACCAGTCCACTTGTGCTTCCATCAGCTGTAAACTTCACAAGAAACAGCATCCTCTCCTACCCAGATCTTTGGCTACTTTACTTTGGAGCAATGCACCAAGAACAGATGTCTGCCGGATCTATGTCGGGAACAATCAGAAAAAAAAAACTTTCCACAGAGTTATTTTTTATCAGTTGCTTGCTTTTTAATCCATGTGACAAGTAGATCACAGATCTTCAAGGGATACTTATTAAGCACTTAAAATGAGATTAAGTGGACTGGTAAAGCCGTTTGGCTGCTATAATTATCATCCTCTTATTTACATTGCGCCTTTAGCTGAAGTTTGGGTGGGACTGATGAGAAACCAAGATCACTCATGGATGTAAGTTAGTGTTAGTCATATATTTCCCTGATTTCTGCATAGCTGCTGTAGATTTCAGACAGGAGCCAAGTGGAAAGAAGATGAAACTTAGTGCTGCTTCCTCCAGCCCAGGATCTCTTACACAGTCAAGATGTTACAGCACTTTTGGGGTGGTCGATATGTTGTTGGGGTTGTTGCAGGCCTTCGTATGTGATCTCTTTGCCACCTTCACTGCGGTTCCTGCAGTTTCTTTTCAAAGGTTGGGGAACCCATTCTCCTCTGAGGAGTATGCTGTGGGGATAAACTCAGATCCAGTTGCTCGGCTCAGTTTATGTGAGTAAAATGCCATGCGTTGTGATGGAACAGATCTCAAATAGAAACTTAATAACAGAGTTAGCCCACTTTGACAACAATTTCAGGTGATGAGATGAAAAGTGTGGTACTGAAACTTAGTTATAGCTTACAATTTCTTTCATGCTAAGACAGTTGTGTTTGAAAGGAGATTGGGTTGCAGTGGATGGACACAGTTCCTATGCTGTCATGCTAAGGGTGAACAGTAATGGGAGTTTGAGAGGGAGTTCCTAAAATCAGTGGGCTTATGGCACTTAAGAGAATGGCACAAGACTGGTGCCAAGCTCCACTTTGTTAGCCCTGAATTTAATGTTAGGTACAAGAGTCCTCAAAATTTGTCCAGAAAAGTTTGCATTTGGAAACAGAGGCCTTGACTGGAAAAACTGAGATGTCTGACAGAGAGTATGTCAGCAAGCAGAAGGGATGACTGCACATGCATGGAGGTGTGCGCATAAATTTTCCATTTACATAATGATGGTTGGCAAAGGCTCTCTGGGCTCTAGAAGGAGAGAAGTCCAAAAGCTCAGATAACATTTGCTGGAGAGAAGAGAAAGGATCTTGTGGGCAGGCCTCAAACACATGCAGTGTATTCAGCCTGTCATCATAATTTCTGATGCATTTTGGTTGTGAGGGGAGAAATCCTGGGGGGCGGAAGGCAGCTCGTGCTTGTGATACCAGACAAAAGTGAAAGACAGCCAAAGTGTTGAAGTACTTGTAGGTGGGTCATCACCCCTAAATATGCCTTGGGAGCAAATTCCCTAAATTTAAAAAACGAAAGAAGTGGAACAATCTGTTTGATACATACTTTGTAGCAGAAAGGATTACTGTTTATGTACAGCACTGTGCTGGGAGAGCTGACAAAAAAAACATGGCAGCATATCTGCAGTGACCAGCCAAAGTAGCAGCCTGGGATAAGGCAGCATCCAGCCCTGAGGACTCTGGGAAAACATGTGAGGAGAGCTTGGAGTTACTATACTTCAGGAGAGGACTTGTTACTCATTGTGTCCTGTCGCTCTGTAGTCCACTTCCTTTGTCTTTTGTGGGACATGGTGCCATAAAGACTTTTGAGTTTAATATCCCTGAGACTGAAGCCAGCATAATATCAACAGTCCTAAAATCTGATTTTTGTCGGTGTTGTTGCAGGCAAGAGATGCCAGCTGCTGGGTGCTCCAGACTCCCAAGCAAGGCACTGGGCTTGAACAAACTCTGCTACAAGAGAGCGTGTTGTGATCCTCCCTCAAGGAGGGAGCAAGGTCTTCAGATGCCCATTCTGCCCCAGTGTTGTATCATCTGCGTCTGCTGTCCCCAGGAAACCACAAAATTATCCTCAAACTCCTTCCCTTCAGTTTCTGTCTCATAGGGCTGAGATTAGAACATGTTTCTGCATAACATCCTGCAACATTGCCTGGCTTCTGTCCCAAGGAAAAGGTGTGGAACAGACATTTAGAGAGGTCTAGGAAAGACTCAGGCAGAGGCAGAGCAATTCCTCACTTTGTTGAGAGGGGAGTTCCTCTCAAAAATGGCAAATCCTTTGTTAAAAGCTCTTGTGGAGAGCCACTTCCCAGTGGACTGGGCTAGCTGCAACTAGGTACTGCCAGATGACATCCCAATGGTGCTTTGCTCTGCAGTTTCACAGGGACAGCTCACACACAATTCTGCGTGGGGGGATCCTTGCCTGAGCTGTTCTTCCAGCTTGCTGGTGACTCACAGGCATGAAAGGCAAAATTGAGAAATATGCTGCCAGTGACAGCCCTGGTTACTTCCAGACCATGTCCGTAAGCCTCCAGAGCCTACCTTGATCATCCTAGCCCTACCTGATCTCTCACTGGTCTGTTTACCTCCATCCTTCCAGAGGTGTACAGCAATGCCATCACTGCTTTTTCCCATCTGGTTTTGTCTTCCAGGACAAAGGATTGCACCCGGTTCCTTTTCATGTCCAGGAGGAGGCCATCTCTGCTTTGAAGCAGTCTGTGGGCCCAAAGCCTTATTAAATAGTAGAGGAGCAGAAGCACACACCTACCACAAGGTTTCATATTCAGCCAGTTAGCTTTGACAACTACTTCTACTTGTGCTCTCTGCAGCAGAGAAAAACCTGCCTAGGTTTCCTGATTTTCATTTCATATGCAGCCTGTAGTGCAGCATTCTGCTGCAAGCTCAGCGGATCATTTCCAAGTCAATGGAAACTTCCAGCTGAGCCGTGCTCAGCAACTTCACTGCTGCCTTTCCTGCTCTGCAGAGCCCTTGTTTCTCTGTGCTCTTCATGCCTCTTCTCACCTGTGCAGAGCATGGAGCAATCACCAGCAGCTGCAAATCTAAGGCTGTTTTGGCATCATGGCTCTTCCTCCAAAGATCAGTGATGTGACAGGCTTTGCTGTATAGAAATCAAACACCACTATCATGCATGACATAATTTTTTAACATATGGCCATGAGGCACCTGTGGTGAAAGGTTTAGCTTTGCTTTCTGAGGCCTTCATAGACGTCATCAGTGGATAACAGGAAGGACAGCAAAGGAGTGTGTGGCACTTCCTTTCTCAGCAGGAGGCATGTGCATACCTACATCCCTATATTTTCCCAAGGTCCAGCCTCTATCTTCTTACAGGATCCTGTGCCACATATTGTTGATGCTTGTGGGATGGAGAGATGCCTCAGAAGGATCGCTGTGGAGTTCCTTGAAGAATTGCAGAAAGACTTACATCTGGTGCTCTAAGCCCAACTACCTGACCAAAGCAGTGCTCGTGAAAGCTAGGTCATGTTGCCCAGGGCCTTACCCTGTCTGTCTGGAGAGTCTCCGAGGACAGAGATCTCACCCCTCTTTGGTGCTTATCCCAGACCTCCACTACTCTCATACAAAGAAGTTTTTTTCCATATGTCCAATGAGAATTTTCCCTGTTGCAACCTGTGCCTATCATCTCTTGTCTTTTGCCCGTGGACCTTTACAATAGTCTGCGTCTCTCTTTCCCATGTAACCCTTTGGGACAGTGGACTTGGTACCCTCTTGATCTTCTCTTCCTCTCCAGGTTGAACTAGCTCAGCACCCTTCTCTTCTGCCCCTTACTGTTTATTAAGCTATGCATTCCCTCTTAGATATCAAAGTATTTTCTTTGCTTTTTTGCCACTTCTTCCTTGTGAAGTTATCTCCTAAATGGCTCTCCCATTGTGGATCACCCAAGTGCAAAAGGATTGCTTCTGACCACTTTCAACAAGAAAGTGAACCACCCTGAAGAAGCAGCCCAGATACCCAGCCGACATCCCAACATCAAGATCAATGGAAATGTGCTGCAGAGAAGTGGTAATCCCCCAAAAAAAGCCCACATAAATTCCCCGTAGATCTCTTTGGTCTTTTATTTTTGTCCTTCTCAACTCTTGCTGGTGCTTAGCTCTGAAGAGACACAGTACTCTCAGGGCAGCAGGCTGCATTACCATCCTAAGAACACTCTGTCTCCAGCAGATCCTCTTTCCAGTCTCCACTTGCATGAGCTGTTGAGTGGTTAAGTGTGGATTCAAGCCTCCTTGTCATAGCTGGCTAGGCAGGCATTTCACTGGCGACACCAGGTGCATCCTGCTGGAGAGGTGAAGGCCCTTGAGTCAGCTGGAGTGGGGGAACATGCAGACCTTGGGGACTTCTTCACTATGCTTGACTACAAAATGTGCTGTGGCCTTAAACTCACACAGCTTTTGTCTGTGACACAGTAGGATACAATGTGAGACACAGCCTTTCCTGAGCTACAGAAAAACTGTTATCTGCAGCTACTTCTCCAGGATGAACCACGAAGTATACCCTAATTAGTGTATATGAGGATTTAGCTGGTTTTGGTGCTTGAAAACAACTAGTTTCTGCTGAAATCACTGGAAACCCCTGCTGTCACATGAATCAGACCTCCAAAGGCCATGGTTCTCCACACTAAGATACTATAACTATTCTGATGCATCCTAGCAGCCTAGGTACCAGACTGCATACTAAAGACTGAATGCCAAAAATTTCCAGGTAGTTGCTGATGCCAGTCTCATGTCCAAAAGCTGCCAGACAAATCAGTGAGAAAACCTGGGAAAGATATTTGCATGTAAAAAATTTACCTTTCTCATCACTTTTTTTTCTTTTTTTTAATGGAGGCTACATTTTGTGTTGCTTGATTGTTCAAGGAAAAAAAAGCACTCAACATTCAGTGAGTGGATCTAATGTGAAAAATGCGATTTGGGGGGTGCTTGAATAAAATTGAATAGGGAGGCAGACATGCGTGTTGTGGATGTCAGAGGCTGCAGCCTTCTTGCAGGTGCTGCAGAGAAGGTGATGCAGGAATACAATGTATAGAGAGGGACACAGCTCTTCTGGCATCTCTGTTTCCTAGGCTCTGTCCTCTTTTCTGTGTTTACTTTGTTTTGTGACTGCAGGAAAGAATCTTTCTTTGAGAAGGTCTTGAAAACTCAGAAACGTGGATCTTTCTAAACTTTCCAGTTAAATATTTACTGTCCCAGACAGAAAATGCTTAATTCATCAATTGTCTGAATGCCTCCACCTGGAAAAGAGTTACAGAGCCTCAGAGATCTTTCAGCAAACAAATTCCTTCTCATTACTGACTCTGTGGGCATGACTGCTCTCAGAAAACTTGAAAGTCAAGCTGCTCAGGAGTGCTGCCCATACATGTTTGCCTTGTACTTCAGCTTCCCTCTTCAGACTAAATCAGGTACTTTTTGTCTGGTTTGCCTAAACAAGTACAGCCGAGGAACAAATGCTGGAGCATTCCTGGGGGTTCAGCCAGGCTAGCCCCAGGTTTCTGACACTCAGCCCCAGGTTTCTGACACTCGTATCTGTATGATTCCTGTAAACTCCAGGTTAACCAGCAACACCTGTGTGCTCCTCAGCACCACACAGAGTGGTGTATGTGTGTAATTTTTATGTGTACTTGACCTTATTCCTACACCTTGCTTCAGGCTTGTTCTCTCACATGAAGTACAGCTGACATCTGCAAAAAACTACTTTTTAACCCAAGGTCAGACTGTGGGCTGCCCTGCCTGGGGAAGCAGGCATTTTAGGCCTTGAACTCGAGCTGCCTGTCTCTGAGAGGCCATGGGGCTAAGCTGGAAGTTGCAAAGGTGGCCATGAAGGGCAAACCATTTCCGCTGCAGCCTAGACTGGTCCTGTCAGAGCTTCACAGGAAGGAGCACAACCCCACAGTGTTCCACAGAGGTCTGGTCACCATCCCCTGAGCATAACAGGCTGAAAGACGCTGCATTCAGCAGGAATAAATAACTTGGCAATGTGCTGGGTGGAGGACATGACTGCAGTGTGATGAGAATATTTAAAATACTGAATGTGAGAACTGAAATCGGTGCAATAGGCTAAAACCACCCACACCCCAGCTAGTGAACTTGTGAGCAGTGAGTGTGCTGCATGTTAACAGTTTCAGTGAAATTTCAAAAACTGATACCAAATGTTTTTCTCTCTCAGCAATTCAGTGTATTTCATTCCTCAGGTATTAAGTTGTACTGACATATTTCAGAGCATCACAGAGAGAGCCTGTGTGTACGTCTGCTCAAATGATAATGTGAATTCATACTGATACGATTACTGTGCTGTTGGCTGGTTGGAATAGTCCTTGGGAAAGATCTGGCCTAAAAATTTTGCAGCATTGCTCAACAGATTTTGCAGCATTGCTCAACAGTTAATGTCTGGAGCTTTTACCTATATTGGAAAGCAAATGACAATATTGTGAGCAAATAGCCATTTGCCTAAGCTAGATAATTTTCTCTGCAGCTGGTCTGTACTTGAGGCCACAGCATCATGACTTCCATGGTCAATACCTATTGAAGAAATGTANATAAAGGAGAGAGAGGAGGGACATATAACAGAAAAGTAGCATGTTTTATTTACACATTTTTTCAGTACTGACATGGGAGCGGGTCAGATGAGGGTGCTGCCAAAGTGTCAGGATGAAATCCTGCCTCTAAGTATCATTCTCTAACCTATCCAGAGTCCAGATGTCCATCACCAGTTGAACCTCAAGGTCCTGTGCTGCCCACAGTCCTGCTGCTTAATGCCTTGCATGGCAAACAGCACCTCTTTCCCATGTGGGCTCCTGCTTTTCCGTCTTTCACATGGAAGAGGACGTGAGCCATCATTGCAGGGACCAGTTCTAGTCTGTATGAACAGACTGGCACATACAGCCATAGAAGCATTAGAGTACCGTCAGAAAAACCTTTGTGTTCTCAGGGTGGCCACAATTCCTGTGTACACATCAGGGATGGAAGCAGAAATCATTTATTGGCAGACTGAAGAGAGATCAATGCAAGGCCGCAAGAGGTGGTGTGTGGGTCTGGTGCACCTGATGGTAAAAGGAGAGATGGATGGAATCAGGCTTTGTTGGCATGGAGAAAGAATGTCTCAGGAAAACCCCAAGTGCACATGTCCACTGACTTACAGACAGCTACCAACCTTCTCTCAGAAGTTCACAGGGATGTGTTGTTTTAAAAAGTCTGTTTTGACCTTTGTCATAAGGGACAAAAGCGACACTTTGCAGCTTGGGAAATTCTGTTTGCACATAAGGAGTAAAACAACAGTGGTGCAGCCCTGGGGCAGGGCCAAAAGAGTGGTGGGATGTCCACTGCTGGACATGATTAAAATTTAGCTGGTCAAGGCGCTGACCAAGCTGACTTTGTTTTGACAGCAGTTGAGGATGGAAAGTAGGATGGGAACAAAGACCTTCAGGTGTGCCTCCCCACCTGAATGTTTCCGTGATTTTATGTGCACAGCTTGCAGCTCCCAGTCGTGTGTTAATCACACCTTAAAAAATAATTTCTAAGTAATCCTGATGATTATTTACATGACCCTGGGGCTCACTCATGTGAGTACCAAGTCTAGGACTTGCTCTTAATTGAAGAGCTAAATATACATCAGCCCAATGGGATTACTCAGTCTGCAGCAGTGTCTGTCAAGTCAGCATGTGTGCTTTCCATTCATTCCTTTCAGATGTTGCTCTGATATAGCATTTTCTGCAACATTGTGTAGCTACATAGAAGAATGATTAAAATAGGCAATTTTCCATGTGTTCCTGGTAGGAAGGAAGGTCAGGTCTACTTTCAGTGTGTGTTTCAGGTTTGTTTCATTTGAGGTTAGAGAAGTGTTATAAATAAGTTTTATATCATTGACCCCCTTTTGGTGTCTATTATCAAAATGTTTGTATGCACACACAGGAATCCACACACAGCCATATGAGGAACGACTGATGGAGCTGGGGCTGTTTAGCCTGGAGAAAAGAAGACACAGAGGTGACATCACTCTCTACAATTTCCTGAAGAGTGCATGTAGTCAGCTGGGGGTTGGTCTCTTTCTCTAGGCAGCAACTGACAGAATGAGAGGACACAGTCTTAAGCTGAGCCAAGGGAAATATAGGTTGGATATTAGGAAAAAGTTTTTTACAGAAAGGGTGATAAACTACTGGAATGGTCTGCCTGGGGAGGTGGTAGAGTCACCATCCCTGGATGTGTTTAAAAAAAGACTGGATGTGGCACTTGGTGTCATGGTTTAGTTGAGGTGTTAGAGCATCGGTTGGACTTGATGATCTTGAAGGTCTCTTCCAACCTAGAAATTCTCTGATTCTGTGATCCCTAATTTATCTTTACTGGTGCTTTGTGATTTCTTCAGAGTGGGTCTTCTCAGCACCTCTGTAACCAAGTTTATCTGCCTCAGCTTTTATGGACCAGGAAAGCCACTTTAATTTCAAGCAAGGTGTTTTTCTCACTCTTGTGCATGCACAGATTTGCCCTTACCCACTCTCACACATGTGTTCACGGGCACAGAGAGGTCTATGCCCAAGCAATCTGGTCAGGATCACTTGGAATGGCATGGTGGATGAGGGACACCAGGTATCAAGTTTTTCATTGAATCTCTTGCAGCCTCTGTTGGGGGTACTTCTCAGTAAGTTCATTTTAGGGCAGATCCTGTGTACTCTCTAGGATACAGGTGTTGCTACAGGGGGACAGTCTTGCCTCAGCACTCTGTTTTCTTTCAGCATCGTTTCTCCTTGGTTTGGGTTTCATGTAGAAAGAGGCAAGACAGAAATGTGTTCTGGGCCCTGGTTGCCATCCTGTTGTCAGAGCATATGGTCTCTTGTTTGTAAGTCACCACCTAATCTCTGCCCAGGCCTCCTGGGTATGGCACAAGAAATTGCATTCAGTCAAAACAAATTCTCTATTTCAACTTTAGGACTGCTACAAGAGTCCTGTGAAATGCAATTAAAGGAGCTCAGAAGAATTCCAACTGGAAGGTATCTTTGGAGGTCCCTGTTCTAACAGTCTGCTCTAAGCATGGCTGACCACAAAGCTAGATCAGGTTATCTCCAATAATGGAGATCCCATCATCTCTCTGGACCACGTCCAAAAACTGCATCGTGCTTGTGTGATAATTTAATCTCTGTTTCCTCAAAAATTCTCTTGGATTGAATCTAATTCAGGATGCTGCCTGATCAGTGCCGTCAAGCAGTGGAGAGACACTTTCCTCCACTGGCTTTCAAGGACCATCCAGGCCCTGCTCAGCCACCAAGTTCACAACTGACATGCCTTGCTGTCCACCAGGATTGCATCCCTTCTGTCCGGAACGAGGGCCTCATTCACTGCTGGGCTTCTTGCAGCCATGGACAGGACACATCCTTTGCTCAGGCTGTGCTCCAGAAGGTTCATGGCACCCCATTTCTGCAGCCTCTGAACGGCTGTGTTCCCCTCCAGCTGCTCCCCCAATGTGGAGCAATCCCCAGTGCCCTACATCTCCTCTTCTATGCAGTTGCTAAAGATGTTAAAAATATTGGCCTGGTATTAACCCCTGAGAAATGGCACGTGTAGCTGTCTGCCAGCTACTCTTACTAATGGACCTCTGTCCTTGAACCTGACAGCCCATCCAGTTTTCCACTCATTTAACAGATCACCTGTGAAATCCATCATTTCATCTGTTTAGCTTCAAAAGTAATGATCAAAAACTCCAAAATAACTTTTTCCAGAAGATTTCCCTTCCTAAAACATCATCATGTGTAGACGGAAACTTTGTTTTTGTCAGTTTGATTCTTTGGTGCTGGCCTAGCCTAGGGATCAGCACGTTTGTTTTGTGTCTGCCATCTGAATACCTTATTATTGTAATAAACTACACTGACTAATAATTTAATACTAATTTATAATAAAAGGGGTTTGTCATATATGAAAAATAGCAGGGAAATCCATCTTTTGTAAACTCTTAGAACTACAAATTTCATGTATTGTTGATCAGACAATAAAATAGATATTGTGAAGGAAGGGGACTGACAGTGTCCTGTAAACGTAGTTTTACTAATTACAAAAAAAAAAAGCAGCACTGATGCTTTTATTATCTTGGGACAAAAAGTGAGCTGCCATTAGGAGTTATAGGCAGCAATGAAACATGGCTTTATCTGCAGGTTGGGTGTGCTTTAATCTGACATCCTGACAATGCTGTATGGTGAGTAATACCTAGAGTATGTCTGCCAAAGCTCTAGAGCCAAAGCACAGAGTCTACCTGTCACTTCAAAAAGGCCCAAATGAATAGCAGGACACTAATCCCTCGGGAACCACATTGCCTGATGCATCTGTTTGCTACAGTAGGGAGGAGATTATGCTTTCTTTCAGATTACTACAGGTGTGGAGCTCCCACACACAAAGAAAAAAATCACTGCTGCTGAAGCTTTATGGTAATGGAAAGTAACATGCTTTAACTTACAAGAAACTTGCAATTCACTGTTTCAGCACTAAAACTTATTCACCTTTCTCAGGATGACGCCATACCTCCATACATTTTGAAGTTTGCTTTGCTATGATGAAGTTTTAGGTGAGAAGCTTGGACGTTGTTTCTCTGCATGCTTCCCTAAAACTTTACCTGTTTTTATAGGAAAAAAAATTAACTGACAAATCCGTGAATAGCTCAGATAACTAGTGAACACTGTTATTAGATCTGAAGCAACAAACACCTTTTCCAAATTATATCTATGAAAATTTTTAGCTTTACTTTTCAGGAAATATATCTGGAATTGTTTTTACACCACAATAAAAGTTAAGAGAAGGTGCTACCTCTGTATTTGGTCTTTTCTGTAAGTCATTACTGTGTTCATACTGGTACTTGCTGAGCAGGAAGTAATACTTCCCCTCTCAATCAGTATTTCAAAGAATCCTTTGTAGAAGTTCCTGAAAACACCCAGCACCATATTCCTCCTGAAGGGGTTGTTCAGCTGGGTTTTTTCTATCAGCTTCTCACTTCAATCACCTTTATTTCCTTAATAAATTAAGTGAGCACTGTGAGCACTGTGCAATCTACCTGAATAGCCTGGAATCTCTGCTACTAGATAAAGGCTCTGGATTTCATCTATTTTAAAAAGAGAAACACATCTAATTGTATCCAGAATGACTCTATTGCAAACCAAACAAAATAAGCACTTGTCTGTGAGAACTTCCTTAGTTATGTCACTTTAGAAACATTGTCCTATCAGTTTTGCAGCTGAGAAAAGAAGCACATTTTTGGAAAAGTGTTCACAGATGAATAAAATGAAACAATTGGCTCAGTCACTGGATGGGTAAAATAGATTTCAAACCCATTAGATAGCAACAGGGAAGTTTTTTCTGCAGTTGTTCTCAGGAAAAAAAAAAAAAAAGTAATTTTAGTGCAGAGTCAGCTTTTGATCTCTGCTTCTTCCAGTGCTTGGAATGGCAGGACCTGGGTTTGTTTGGATCATTTGCTTATTATCTTGAGTAGGAGAGATGGAAAGAAATACCTTTCCAGAGTGTCCAGGCCCATATTTTAAATTGAGTCCTTTTTGCTACCAAATCAATCAAGTGTATATGTTATCACAGTGCAAAACATTTCAGTGAAAAGGATGAAGCAGAAACATTGCACTTGCCATCAGGATAAGCCTCCCTGACTTGCTTTCCTCCCTAGCGAACCCACATCTCAGGAGTACAAGAATTTTGAATTCTGCTTTTGGAGTCACAGATTTGAGCTCTGCTGGTTCAGCTGAAAGAGGTGTGAGAGGTGCAAAGCTGAGGGTCATCGGCAGACACAGACTGAGTGGCTTTCCCCTAGTAAACCAAAAGACCTCTCCGTTAAATACTTGTTCAGTAGATCAGTGACAACAGGGTACAGAGGCTTTACTGATCAGAAGCCACTTTTGGAACTCCACCCTGAAACCAGAAGCATGCTATGCTGTCGTGTGCATGCAGAAAATACCCAGCTTAGCACGGAGCTGCCATATCCTGCCCCATCTTCAGCTTTCAGAGTGATTTAAGGTGGAGCTCATGTGGAGTGGCTGTGATGTTACATCTCCAGGTGATAACTCCAAGCTGATGAAATGAAGTGTCAGCACCTAAAAGCTATGGTGACAGTCTGTTGGGCAGCAGGAAGAAAAAAAGAATCCATGCTACTCAGTTCTCCAGGAACAAGAAACACAGCTCCTTTGCCTGGAGAGAGCTGCAGCTGCAAATGCAGACACCCCTCCTCAACTACAAAGCAGATAGGCTTTATCCCTGCCTTCCAGGAACCAGCCAACATCCCATGTATCACAGCTGGATTCAGCTTTTACTTGTTTCTCTCTTCTGGCCCCCAAGCTCATCCTTGTGTTTGGCAACTGCCTCTGTTTGGCAACTGCAGCACAGCTTGGCACTGCTGGCAGTACCTGGAGACAGTGCAGAGCCATGCAAAGGGAGAAGTGGGAGGATAAGGCGGGAGAGGCAGTGGCTGCCTGGGTCTGCTTCACCATGACTCCCTGCAAGCTCCCTCTAACAGGGACATCATCAGCTCTCCTGGCCAAGGAGGGATGTGACAACTTGCTCAATTATTGGCCTCTCACAGATCAGTGCACGTGGACTGTGATAACTTTTGGGGCTACATTAAACTTATCACATGCAACAGGTTTAATTGTTGCATTGGAAATATGTCTCCTGCTTATCTCTGGAAGCATTCCTCCTCCCCTTGCCCCACCCTCCCCTTCATTTTGAAGACTTAAGTTTCAAGTTCACATCTATCAGTACAAAAAATAGCAGGACATGCCCTATCATGTCCTGGATGCTCCAAGCCAAAAAATGAGGGAGCTGCACCCTTTCCCCCTCATTTATATTATTTTATATGCACTTAAAATATTCACATAAAGCTTTATCACGCCCAAACCATTTCCGAAGCAATGAGCAGTCACATTTACTATTAGAATTTTGAAGGACTGTAGTTCCAGGGTAATTTTACCACTCCCTCCTACAGTCCTTTGTATTTCTGATGCTATATGTGCCTCATAAACAAAACAGCCCAGAACATATCAATCATATTATCAGCACAGAAAGGATTACTTAGAAAGACACTTAGAATTTTCTCTGCACTTCTGCCAAGTCCAATATAGCAAGTAGCCCATCTTACTGTGTAATAGTATTAACACTGATGGAAAAGGTGTTAGTACCTTTCTAATATATAGAAAGGTACTAATAGGGTGTTAATATAACCCAATCCTTTTATGAAGTTAGAAATGCATATAACAATATATACTTAAGTTGGATATGTATTAAAAAAACTCACAATATTACCTTAGAGTACCAAAACCACCTATTCTTTCTGTATACTTCAAAGTTCAAGCTGAAATGGTATTTTCCCTTGAGCAATCTTCAGGACAATATGCTACTCTGGTTTGTGAGCCCAGAAGTTTTACTTTTCCATGTTTTTTTCTGACAGAGTAATGTTTTATTTCAGTGTATTGTGGACCATTACTTAAAATGGCTTCGTAACTTTGAGGCTCAGCACTTCTGGAAAGCCTCTTTTGGGTACATACACACTGAGGATCTCAAGCACCAGGGAATCCAGTCCTTTCTCAATTTTGTAACCACAATGCAAAACAGCTAGTTGAGCTTTAACTCCAGAACCTAAATAGTTGTAACCAAACACATGGAATTTGGTTTTTGCCTCAGTTATCTCCTCAGGCATGTAAATGTGAGCACTTTCACAACAATGAAATTAGGCTGAGACACAAAAAGTCATAAAGACCATGTGATTATGGAATAGTTAAAGTCAGGAGAAAAGCATTACATTCCTCTCTAAATACAGGCAAAATTTAATTCAAAACCTGTGGGGAAGATTTTCTTAGGACATGCCTACAATACTGCTAGACACAAACCATAACCCAGAAACAGAGGCATGTTCTAGGATTGGGAAGTCATCTTCAGGTCCTGAAGAGCCCAAGGCCCATCTAATTATCATCAGGTTATTATCATCAGACAACTATGGCAAAAAAAAAAAAAAAATCACAAAATATATTTCTTGACTATGTAGCTGACATAATCTTCAGGAAAAAGCCTTACAGATTTTTTGATGTAAATCTGGAAAGTCCAATCCAAACAGCAGCAAGGTTTTCCTTGATGTGCAGAATCCAATATGCAAAAGTCAGAGCAAGAAGTATCAATGGACAGTTCATTGTTCTCTTTCACCTTTTACAGTAAGAGATCAGGGTTGCAGGTCAGCCCCTTTCTGCTGAATACCTGTGAACCTTGTTCACTGGGTCATCATCAGTGCGTTTCCACTCCCTCTCCAGTGGGATTTCTGCACCTCAGGAAGAACAGGGATGACCTCAGTGTTTACACCTGGAGCCTGACTGCAGGCAGGATCACTTGCAAATCATGTCTTCCCATATGTCACCCTGCATGCTGCTAGGACATATCTCATGAGCTGAGTGACTCTCAGTGGGGCCCAGTCCAACATAAGCATCCATCAACCAAGATGCTCCAGCATTGTGGAAGCCAGCACATGCAGGGTGTGCTGCCATGAGCTCTGATGGATTTCTTGGAGTCTTATAAGGCTCTATACTTTTCTAAAAGCTGTGCTTTCATGGACATAGGAGTCCATGAAATCCATAAGGATTTCAGCTTCCATCTAGTGGTAGGGAAAGCATGACATTTGAACCCAAAGATTTGGAGGAAAATTAATTTAAACTTCAGGTACTGTTTTGAACACCTAGTAGCATTCCCTGATGGGATGACTCCATTGACTCCATTAGCAGACAAGGGAAGGGTTATGGATAACATATATCAGGACTTATATAAAACCTTTGACATGGCTCCCCACAACATCCTTCTCTAAACTGGAGAGAGATGGATTTGATGGGTGGACTGCTAGACACTTAAGAAAGTAGACCACATCCAGATAGTAGTGGCCAAGACTTCAGAATCCCAGTGGATATCAGTGACAAGTGGTGTCCCTCAAGGGTCTGTATTGGGACCAGTGTTATTTGATACCTTTACTAATGACATAGACAGACGAGTCAAGTGCACCCTCATGAAGTATGCAGGTAAGACCAAACTGAGTGGTGCAGCTGACATTCCTGAAGGACAGGATGCCATCCAGAGGGACATGGACAAGCT
>VWYO01017916.1:8065-30173 GCA_013400275.1 Rhadina sibilatrix | reverse complement strand
CTTTGCAGTGACCTAATTGTAGCCTTCCAGTACCTAAAGACCCTACAAGAGAGCTGGGGAGGGACCTTTTAAAAGGACATCTAGTGACAGGACAAGAGATAATGACTTCAAACTGAGAGGGAGTAGATTTAGATTAGCTGTTAGGAAGAAATTTTTTACTATGACAGTGGTTAGGCAACAGGTTATCCAGAGAAGTTATGGATGCCCTATCCCTAGAAGTGTCCAAGGCTGGGTTTGATGGAGCTCTGAGCAACCTGGTTTAGTGGAAGGTGTTCTTGACCATGACAGGGGGGTTAGAACTCGATGACCTTTAAGGTCCCTTCCAACTCAAACCATTCTATGATTCTATACTTATTTATTAAAAATTCACAGTTACAAGACAATACCTTGCCTTTCAATTTGCTGCTGCTTCACAGAAGGAAATATGGGGCATAATGTCACAATCAGATATGACTGTGCATGTATTACATTACAAAGTGAAGACACACATCCAATTTAACTACAAGCAATTACATCTAAGTGCTCACTCTTCTGGGAAGCTGCATTTATGTGGAGTTCACCCTAGATGCCTTTGCTGCTTATTTGTGAAGCCTGCTTATACAAGAACAAACTACCCCAAACACACAAACACAGCTTGACATGACCATCTTTGGGGCATCTGATGTGTTCCTGGCATTCAGAGATACAAGGCACTGCCAAGGAAAAGGAAAACAAAAGAATCAGCTTGTTATATATTCTCAACAGATAAGATCCTGGGATTTCAGCCATTCCTGAAAATCCATTTCATGAAATGGATGAGTGATCTGCTATTCTGACTACTCAAAAGCTTGAAAATAACCATGAAGTCATTGATTTCCAAAAGGTAAAATAAAGCTGCTCCTAAACTTTGCCTCCTTTGTGCAATCCTGAAAAAAACATTTGGATGCAAGAAAATATGTATCAACTTCAATACTAGAGAAATCAGCAGGATCAGTTCAAATCACCTTTGGGGAAATGCAAACTTGCTTTGTGGTGTACTGAATTTAGTCAGCTAGCAGCTTACAAGAGCACCTTCTGGTTTTGGAGTGACAAGTCAAATCTCTTAGTTATATCTTTTAGAAAAGAAATTATTTTCTGCATTTAAAAAATTCGTATGGTAGATGGAGGTGAGCAAGGGACTTGATCCTTTTTGGGGTTATTTTTGATTTTACTCATGGTAAGAAGATCTCACTACTCAGAGACATATAAATCTTCTGGAACCTTGTCCCTTCCTTGCCTTGTATTGATGCATAAGCAGGCAACAGTGAACTGAAAGCTGTATGAGGAGGCAGGTCTCCATTTGAAGGCTCTTCTGACCTCCTCTAACAACCTGGCTGTCACAATGGAATGAAGCAGAAAGACCATCTTTCCTACACATAGGTTGAAGAGCCACCTACGCCCATGTAAAACCTGTGCCATAAACAAAATCCCTGACTCTGGTACAGCATCTGTTATTTTAACAGAAGGTTTACTACACCACTGCTCCTGATGCTCCACAAGCAGCCTCAAGCTGTATTTCTCCAAGGAAGACTAACTGAAAGCTGGGAGCAGACTCCAGTGTGCTACTGTGCCTATTTAGAGTCAGTCAAACTTAACTGCAACAAAAACCAGTGGGAAACAGAAAAATGTAGGTGCAGCTATTTGTTCCTTTTTCACAACCTTTCCTTTTCACAATCTTTTCTAAACAGGTCTAAAAATGTCTGTAAGGCAAGCCCTGCCCCATCTTTCTGAAACCAGTCACTACATGTGCTTGTCAAAAGTAGTTGCATCCTGTTCTGTAAATAAATGCCAGTTTGCAAACGCAGAAACCTAGAGTGAAACAATGTAAATATCAAATAATATAAAGTGTTTAGGAAATGTTTCTAAACACAGAGAGAATGGCAGTAGGTCAGGCATATTGTACTTGTACAGAGGATTTCTAAAAACCAGTATTAGTTCATGGATGAGTGTAAGACAGAATATATTAATTGGGCAAGAAATATAGCTCTGTGCAGCTAGAGGTTCATAGAGAACTCTCAAAATTCATACAGAAAACAACAAGAGCTCTAAGCCAGTGTCCTGTCACCATATAGGAGCTTACTCCACTGTTCCCGTGTGCCCTAGACAGCTTTCAGCAGCAGAAGGCATGCACTGTGAAGATGAGCCATCACTTTCCTTTCCACACAGCTCCTGGACCCAGCAGCAAAAGATGACATCAGCACATGTCCTAAAGACTGTCTAACACAAAGCATACCCAAACCCTGCAGAGAGGGGCTGTGTCCCTCTGCTCAACACATCTAGAATTTTAAAGAAAAATTTTGGGTTCCCCAAGAAATGGGTGATATTGATAAACTGAGAAGTTCAAACACAGGACCACAGAGATGTCCCAGGGATGGGAGTGCAGGACATTATTGGAAGAAGTGGAAGAAACTGATCTTCAGCCTGAGGAAAAAGCTACACTAGGAACAATTTGCAGTCAGCTATTGTCCACTTGAGCAAGAGGCACCTCTTCTCCGAGGTATGAGGAGATGGTGAGACCAAAGGCAAGAGCTGCAACAAGGAAATCCTAGCTGGATTTAAGAAAAAAAATTCTTTCTGTCATTGATGCAGACAAGGCCCAGATAAGAGGTGATGGGATCTCTGCCCTGGGAGATATTCCAGAGTTGACAGGACAAAGCAACCTGACCTAGCTTTAGTGAGTCATGCTTTGATCAGGGGGTGGGACTGGGGACCTCATTATGTTCCTCTTCTAATCTAGATTTTTCCACACTTTTTATGATGCTCAGGTGTGGATTTTACAGTTGTTTGATTTGAGGACAAAGCATTTCTGAGCTTCATAGCCTTTGGAGTAATTGAAGGAGGGCCTATTTTGCATGTCTGTGAACTCAGCAGGGGTCTAAGCATCCTCTCACTCAGCCACTACCACTGTCTGCTGTGAGGCTTTCAGAGCCAGAACTCAATGAAATTTTCAACATGAGATACAAGTTTAAAAGACTCCAGCTCACTTTTTTTTTGACTGACAGCACTAAAAAAATTAAGTTATTTGTCTTCTGCTGTTCTTTTGCTAGCTCCAGTCCCTACTTTCTGTGGTTGCCCTTTGCATCTTGGTCTGCCACCAGACCCAGCAGAGCCTGTCCTGAGCCTCTCTGGCAGCAGGCTCAGCCAAGACAGGGATGCAGACACTGGTGCTGTGCTGCCTCTCACCCCAGTGCCCCCGTCCCAGATGTTCAGTAGTGGGGTAGGACGGAGGTGCACCATAGTGGTGTGGGACAGTGCCATTCTCCCCTGGCCCCTCTACTGTCTCCTCACTGCGAGGGGGCCCTAATGAACCTGGCCTTTGGAGCCACTTTGGGCTGCCCAGGGAGTAACAGTGTCTGAGAGAGGAAAGTTACTGCTGGAGATACCTCATCTCTCTTAGTCTTTGTGGTCCATGCCTCCACCCAGGCCTTACCCTTTCCCTTCCTTCAATCCCACTCACACATTTCTGTTGCAGCTGAGGCACCTACCTGTGCTCTCTTCAAAAAGAAGGCACTCATCTTTTGGTTTGCTACATATGTTAACCCACCTAACAGCACTGCTGAAAGGGGACCAAAAATGAAAGCTCAGAAGGGAAATATCTCTTCCACTCATTTGTAAATTTCAACTAAAACATCAGACACATGCTAATCTCACTCTTCCTTGTTTAACAAGAAGCAAAGAGTTGGAATAAGCTGGTGGGACACAGTGCATGAAGCTTGTGGGCAGAGCTACTGGCCAGAAAGATTTGGTTTCATAGGTATGTTTCTTTGACTTAAAACATTATTATTATACTGTAAACGGGTTGACAAGGCAAACACGCACGGTTGCTTCACAGGCAGTCAGTATGGATGCTGAAAGCATCAGAAAGAGTCCCTTTGCCCATCCCTTCCACAGACAGCTACTGCCTTCCCACAATATTCCCAGTACAGAGCCTGTCTAACATGTTATTTTTTATGAAGTGTTCAGCCAAATGAACCATGAAGCAATGAGACAGGCAAAAATGAAGCAAGTACAAACCGTGCCCACAGCAGCAATCAGACAGGTTGAGAACTGTCTGCTCCTCCTTCATGGATGCTGTGATGAAGACCTGGCTGCATCAGTGTGGCAGAAGGACTCTCATGAATGTTTTTCTCACCAGGAGCAAAGAGCAAAATATCAAAGAAATAAACACCTTCCTTTGCCCTTTTTCTTCCTTGCTGACCCAAATTCCCTCTCTCTTTATTTTCCAGCTTCACTCTCTTGCTGAACACAGCTAAAGAGGATCTGTGCCTTCCCACACAGCCAGCCAGCACCCACCATGGAGCAGTCCTGCACAGTGCCATCCTAAAATCTAAAGGCTTGTTGGGGCCACCAACAGACTGTTTTCACTATCAATAACTTATTCTTAGATTTCCTGCATATTCCCAAGAGCTGGGCTACACAGCAGAAGAGCTGAAGCTGACAGGGAGATGGATTGTTTTTGTGGCAAGCCTTATATCTACAGAAGACACCACAGCTGTCCTTACCTGGGCAAGGGCATGAAGCCTCCAGACTTCTTTCCCTTTGGTGGCTAAAGCCCCTGTGATGCAAAGCAGAATGGGAAGTAGCAGGGATAGAGACTCTCGGCCAGCTCCATATATATATATGGTATAGGTATAGCCCTGGAGGTTGCACCCCAGCAGGCCATGCTGTTCCAGCGTTACAAACACGCTGGTGTAAGTGTAGTCCCCGCAGCCTGGCAGGAACATGTCCTAGCTCCTGTATGATGCTGGCTTCAGGGTACCCCTCCTAACAACCTCTCACCTAAATATATATAAACACTCACGCCGTATGTTTTGATGGTGTTGCTGCTTAGGGGCAGGCTTCAGTCACTGGAAGGAAGGGTAGTGCACAGGGGCTAGGAATTCAGGTAGTCTGGTGGGACACCTGTGTAATTGGGACCTTATGTGTGATTGAAATGGGTCTGACTTTGAAGGGATATAGGTGAGGATTGTTCCAGGAGTTTCCCAAAGGTGCTCCCAGGCCTAGGTATTGTTTGGGAGTGTCTGAGCCAAAGCAGTGGCAAACACAGTGAGAGACACCACACAGAAGCAATGGTGGTGGTATAGTCAGGACAGAACCCAGGTCCTGCCACACAGTCAAACACCCATACTCTGTAAGTTGGGGCTGATTGTGCCTTCCTCCACCGCAGCAGTATCTCTGAAAAGAGGTGGCAGAACTAATACCACACATGGTCGGATAGATACCCACACAGTTGCAGAGGCTGCATGAATGGTATCTCCCTGCACAGTCAGCTTTCCTCCAACTCTGGGAGTCTGGGTACCATCTACCCCAGCTGTTTCATCTCATGGCATGTGTTTCAGTTGTTGCCAAGAGAGGCAGCTTTGTTAATCTCCAATGACTCCTCGATCAAGAAAACAACTTCATTCTCCCAGTGGACATGCATTTGCTGCAAGGAATAACAAGGGAGCACAAAACCTCTGTCCATCCTTTGTGCTTGTTAAAACACTTCCTTTGATATGCTGCCACAGGAAGAAGCTCTCATATGTAGAGGATCCCCTGCAGGATACTGTGAAAGTTAAAGCAATGTACAGAGCTTGTATTTAGGTGAAGTTTTGGGTCATGAAGCAAAATTGGGGGATGGGAAAAGACAGGTACCTGGGATTTAAGGCCAAAGCAGCATACCTGTGTTCTCTTATCACAGGTGGTGCATATCACATTTCACTACAAAGCTGCCCTATTGTTGTATGTGTACCTAAAGTGTCCCCATAATGGCTGTACCTTGAACTGTGGGGGTAGCTCCTGGGCAAAGACACCAGAGACAATGGTTTGAGAATATGGTTTACTTAAAATTTTGCTCTTTGCTGCTTTCTGGGTTATTCTTAAGGCATAGTTTTTTCTTGCCATCAGTATTTTATGACTTTGAAGGAGAAATTATTCTAACAGCAAGAGAGGATAATTCTGTAAAAAGCACAGGACATCTTACTAGCATAACATTTGTAGTAGAAAATAACAGACTACTGCTTCATCTGTTCTGCTGCTGCCCCCCTGAGTGACCACGGCTTACTTTAGGACAGACACCTCTGCACAAAGAGCAGCTCTTGCTCTGAGTGCCATAAGCCTCACGCAATAAGCTTCTGAGTTCTGGCTGTGCCAGGAAAATGGGGGCTGACTCCTAGGCCAAGTCCAAAACCGTGTATTACAAACATTTAAGAAATGCTGAAAGCAGATAGAAAATCTTGCCAGCCTTCACCAGTCTAAAAGCTGAGTGCTTTTCGGCCTGAGCTGAATTTTAACATTCTTTCCCAAACACTTTGTCCCCTCTCAGTGATTTCCTTTGCAGAAGGCAACTCAGAAAATAAAATGGCTCCATTTCTTTCAGGGATGTCCGAGAAGCCATTTTCTAACAGTAAAACTGAAAAATTCAGCTGCTTTAATAACTGTGTTATTACCTTGACCTGAATTGTTCTCAGAGCTTGAAGATTCTGCTGTGACCCTCACACATGAACCTGCTTGCAGGGGGAATGACTCCAGTGTTCGTTACCTGCTGTGGCGCCTTCAGGGTCCATTGCAAGCTGCTGCAAGAACTCTCTTCTCCTGCCAGATATTTCTGTAGCAGTCTTCACTTCATGGGTCACATCACCTCTAAAGAGCCTCTTCTACTTTCCAGTCTTCCTAGTCCCACTGTAGAGTAACTCTCATGGATGCCCCCACCTTAGAGGCCACCACTGAAATGCCTGGCATCCTCTCAACACTTGGACCTGACAAAGCCATTCCTATACACAAGGTCAATCTGCACTCTGAAACTGGCCCTGGTAAGGAAACAAATACGTAAAACAACTCCAAATACATTTGTGGGGCCATCTGTGTTACCCTCCCAGTGGCAAATGAGTGAGTTTTCAGAAGCCACCTTCAGCTGTGCTTTTTGACAATTGTAGGCAGGAAAGAAAAGAGGGAAATTAAATAAAAGGTGCAGTTTTTCTTCAGAAGTGCTCTCATAATACAGTTCTCCTCCTTGGGGCAGGGGGAGGGCCTGTCTCTATTTCCAAGTGCATCTTGGCAGGCAGAAAATCAGGCAACATGTAAATGGACAACACCACTAGGACCTTCACTGAAGATGCCTAAAGGACCAGGGCCTGGACAAAGGATAAGGTGATAGTGGTGCTCGTAAAGTCTTTTTCAGGTCATAATTTTTGTCTACATCACTGAGAAGCCTTCAGACAACCAGAGAAAACATTACATAAACAATCAGCAAACATCCAGTTCTCTCCTTGCTAAACATATTCAAACGCACTTTTAAATCTCCTCTTTCACATGCCTCTCAAAATGCCAATGGAGTAATATTTAACCTTTATCTCCCTGGTTCAGAAAGGAGATGGAAGAACTGGAAAAGGACAGAAATACATTGGGAGGATAATGAGAAGTAAGAAATAGCCAACTATATCAAGACATGCTGGTCTAGAAAAGAGATGACTAGCATGAAAGAGATGTCAGCATTGAGAGGCAAGGAGAAGGTCAACAGGCAGTAAGTACTTGTGTGTCTCTCAGTACAATAATAAGGAGGTAACAAATGAAACCAGCAGACGGCAGCTTCACATTCAGCTGGAGATTAATTTCTCTTTACTACACACAATCCAGTTGTGTGACCAATTATTGCTAGTTATTGTAGACTAATTGTAAGACCTGGATTTAAAACCCACAAGATAAACTCACAGAAGGAGATGGACAAAGTAATAGGAAAAGAAAAAATCCATCAAAGCAAATATTGCTGTGATAACGAGTACCCAGAAAACAGAAAAGATGAGCATGAGACCCTCTCCTGGGGCAGCCAGCCACAGTGAACCATTCACTGAGAATTACACACAGCTGGATTGTGTATCTAGCTAGTCTGCTACTTTCATTTGTTGCCTCTTTATTCTTGTTGCCCCACTTTATCCCTGTGCATTATTAATTACTGCCGTCACTGAAAACTGGCCATGGCAACTTCCAATCAGCACGTTGCCTCATGCCTTCTAAGGAAAATGTGCCCTGCCTTCACATTATCAGCTGCCAGCTCCTGACTGGACGTTAACATTTTCTTGATTGTTTTAGAGATGTTCTTGGTTCAATCCATTCTGCAAAACATACTTTGCTTAGCATGGAAAGGAAACATCTGCCTAGGAGGGGCAGTAACTAGGCTAGTAACTAGTAACTAGTAACTAGGCCTGGAGGGGCCTAGTTACAGCCTCCCACTGCCTATAGGGCCTTACAGGAAAGGTAAATCCAGATGCTTTTCAGAGGTGACCAGTGACAGGGTAGAAGGTCCTGCAGAAGGGGCACAGGTTGCAAAAGTTGTGAGGAGAAAACTTTCCTTGAGAGCAGTGTAGCCCTGGGACAAACTGAAGAAAGGTGGTGGGAATCTCTGTCCCTGAAGTTTCCAAGCACACAAGCAGACGAGAGCCTGAGCTCCTTCACCTAGTATGAGCCCTGTTGTGAGTCCTGCTGGGCACTTAGGCTGGTATTGAACACTTCCAGAGATATCTCCTGACACAAATCTCTGTCAGGTTTTGGGAACTATATTCCGTCCAGTATGACCAGCCTTGCAAGACAGAATTGATCATCCATGTTTAATCAAAAATGTAAGTGCTATTGACAGGAGAACAACATCCTCCCTGTGCGATTGTGACAGCAACTCACAGACTTCATAGGCGGTTCAGTGCTCAGCCATCACCTCCGTGACTCACACAGCACCTCTGCACTGCTGCCTTGCAGTATGGGAAAGAATCTGCACAAAGGAGGAGCTGTACCTGACACATATGCTTAAGCACCTTCAGACACTTTTCTGTCAGATTGTCTCATTGAAGAATTGTCTGTAGTAGTGATTCCCACAAATGTCACAGGTGTTGCCTTGTCCACGGTAAGGGCAGGAAGCTGTCAAAAATCATCCTTGGGATACTGCATGCAGCAGCCATAATGTGGTACCCTCTGGGGAATACCTGAAAGTTTTAAAGAAAACAGAAGCCATCCCTCTTGTCTAATTAAACAAAAGCACCACTACCAGTTCTCCCCAAGCTCAGTGACACATTATGCCAGGTACAGGTACATCAGACTGTACAGTACCATTTCTACTGCCCTGAGGATCTGTGGCCCAGACAGAAAAGGTGGGAACCAGCAATTTGCCTGTTGTCCTACATAGAATCAGGTGGACAGTAGAAAGTGGTTCACTTTACCCCTAAGGGAGAGAAGTGGGCAACTCCTGTGATTCAGCCCTTCCTAAGACACAAATCCAAATAATTTGTAGCAGTCTCCCATGGACTTTAGGTAACAGTCCCATGGACAGTTTAAAAGACCAACTTTGATGAGAAGCCTGGATTTTTGCATGGCTGAAAGAAGTGAGCAAATTCATCACTTTAGAGAGACAGTTGTTGGAGCTAACAAAAGAGATATGGTATGCACGTGAGGCTCAGATCTGCAACCTTAGCTGAATCCCTTCATAAAATCTTCTCTACCCTCTCAATAATAACAACAGTATTACTTTTCTATCTCTCTTTCTCCCCCTTCTGTCTGTAATTTGCTCTTCCTGGTGGAAGGGAAAGGAAGTGTAAATTATTGCAACACTGACAAGTCCTGAACAGCGTCTTCTGTCACTACTAGTAAACCTTAGGAAGCAGAACAGACCTCTGACAGGGCTTTGAGGAATGTGGAGATGCTATCCATGTGCTTCTTTACCAACTGAAAACTGTAAGCATGAAAGCAATTCAAAGCATGTCCCTTTTTTTCTGTCTTTCTTATTTCCCCAGTTTCTGGCACATCTCAGGTATTTACTAAACAAATTCACAATTGTTTAGCAATGAATGTACTGAGATGGGCCAGATCTAACTACTCAAACAGGTACACCAAGGTACATTTGCTGTGTCCTTTTGCAATAAAGAAACTCCAATCACTTGCTCTTCCTATGAAGCTGGAGGGCCCAGAAGCAATCCAAACTGATGTAGCAATGCATAGACTGCAGCCCCACAACGGTGGTCAAACATTGTTATCTTGTGATTCTTTAGGTGGTTGTGGCTGGAGACAAAATGCCTCAATCAGAAGTCTGACACAGGAATTTTTCACCCTCAGTCAGACTCTCAGTTGGGAGTAATAACATAATAATCACTAACACTTTTCTATCAGTCTCCCATATTTCTACCAGGTGATGTCTCAACGCATTCGTGTTGTGCAGCAGTTCCACCGTCAGCATTACATAGACACCCTGGATTTTCTGAGCACATACAGGAAGATTTTACATGTATGCCAAGAATGCACAGGACTGTCTCAGCAGAAGTAGATGACCCACAGAAATCATGAATCAAGGTTTTGCGGCTTCTAGGTAATTTTGGATTCACTGGTTGTACAAGAAAAAATAAAATAAAAAGAAAAGTTCTGCACACATCATGGTTGCCTTTCAGGATGCGTGCATATTGACCATGCCTTCAGAGATTATTGCTGCATTACACAGCATTACTCTTCCAATGGTCTACCATACACTCATAAATCCTGGAAAAAAACCAGCCCAAAATCTGGTTTTTGGCCTGGACAAAATTTCAGCATGGGAAAAGGGGACTTGATCAAGGATCCTGGTTTGACAGATGCTCTCCATTTATTAAGGTGTCCAAAATTTAAGAAAGGCTACACTTTAAACTCATATTAAACTCATCCTAGGTGGTTGTCTGTCTCTTCATAAGCTGGACTACACACTGCTAATCAACTGAGCTGCTGTATGAAGAGTGATAAATGATGTATGACAATCCACTTTATAGAAGATGATAGAAGGTTATGGTGTCTCCCTCACTGGAGATACTCAAGACCTGTCTGGATGCAATCCTGTGCCATGTATTCTGGGGTGGCCCTGCCTGAGCAGGAATGTTGGACCAGACAAGGTTGCTCCCTTGCAACCTGACCCATTTTGTGGTTCTGTAATTTTAATGTAAGGATTTCAAGTGCTTTAGGGTCCTGCTTTAGCAGGAGGACAACCAGTGCAATCTCTGTTTAATTGACTGGTTCCTTGCTTCTGACAGGTATGCAGAGATTTTTACTAGAACTGTGCCCTTAATCTTTTATGTGGTCTTGTACCATCTTGGCAGCAGCTGTCTTCACTAGTGGTGTCAGACACTCCCAACACAGAGGCCAATGAAGACACATCACTGGCAGCTGGAGAACACTGAATTATGTGCCCATGACTTCTGCAAGACTTCTATGCTGACAAAGTTACGAAAGGATAGACAACTGTTTGCCCTGTGGCATGCACAGAAAGGATGCATTTTGCTCATCTGTTTGCCTGCCTTTTTAAACGTTAGTAGGAATGTTTAACGTTAGTAGGAAGCTCTGGGAAACATGCTTCAATAAACAAGAGCCAAAATAGACATAAAGTACCTATCTGGATGATTGAATGTACATTTTGGAGTAGTATCAGGTCCACAGAGCCATCTCTAATGCAGTAGTGACTCTGTGCTCACTACCCCTTGCACAGCCACAGGCACAACACAGGTCCCAGCCCAGGTACCCCGAAGCTGCTGGAAGCCCCCTGGTCAGCATGGGACAGAGCCTGCATTGTATTGCCATGCTGGGTAGCAATTCTAAAGCGCAGAGAAGCCATGGACTTATGACTCCAGAGTGACAGAGCTATGGTTTGCGTTAATTCAGAAGTGCAGCAGCATTCACCTCAGTTGCTGTTCTCTCAGGGCTGCCTCCTTTCAGTTTTACAGAAATAGAGGGAAGAACCAGCCAGAAGCTGGCTGTCTCATTCAAAACTGCACAGTGTGACTTACAGCGGGAGTAAGTCTCATCAGTTTCAACTTCTATAGAGGCAAAAATCTCTTCTTCTAGTCTTGATCTTTTGTCAGCAGCATGAACACACAGAAAACTCAACGTTGCTGCCATTAGTTGAATCTATTGTTCTTTGAACGGCAGATTCAGAGGAAGAAATTTTTAAAAGAAAAAGAAAAGGAAAAGAAAAAAAAAGAGAGAAAAGAAACAACCCAAAGGTCTGTCAGTTGTGCAAAATGCATTCCTGCACTGCAAGGTGGGTGGTCTGCTTGGAAGTTGTTATGGTTTCAGCACAAACTGCCACAAAAGACAGTGATGTGTCTGAATAGAATGCGCAAATGCGGTCTAATGGCCGCGTTTGAAACGAAATGGTTTACCTGTGTATTGAATGATGTCTAACACAAGTACTCCACTAACTGGCTGTCAAGTGGGAAGCGCCACTTCATGGGAAGTGGCACTCTAACATCGCATCCACTCTCTGTCAGGAATTTAAGTGGCATTTTAAAACTGAGATGAATACGCTCTCATTTCCCACACAGAAACAGACGCATAAAGCTCACAAAAAATATTATATTTTCTGGGAGTGGAAAACGAGGTATCTTCCAAGACTGAGCAGCAAGCTAACCTTAAATTACTAACAAGATGTAAAGCCAAATCAAGCCCTTTTCCAGTATGTCGTTCAGTGCACAAACCCGGCTGAAGTACTTGCAGTACCAAACACAAAAATTATTTTTCTTTTTTGGAAAACAACTGGACATCACGAAAATGTCTTTTAATTTGGAAACTGGCTTTTGTGTCAAATACAAAACGTTTTATTATGTACTTTGTAGGTGTGAGAGTTGTAAATAAAGGAAACAAAAATTCTCACAATTCTTACAACTGTGTAAATGCAAAAAACACACATGAAAGGGAAGCTTAAGATCCTGTCTGGTTTAGCTTCAAGTTAGAAGAAAGTGTATTTGGGTGGGGAATATATGACCAAGCATTATGGCTGGTTTCAAATAAGTTAGGTAGATTCCACTTATGACTAATTCACCTGATTTTTTTTTAAGTGTTAAAATTAGTTGTCCCATTGGCTCTGAGGATTGAAGTCCAACAGCATTCACGTAACAGTAATTAAGAGCACCCTCTTGTGGTCATTATTACGGATATTAATTAAACCTTTTATGGTAAGCTGGTAATGTATCTGCTCTCTCATGCCAATACGGTACCCAAAAAGTTTATTAAAATATGCACACGAATGGGCGGTACATGATTTGTTTTATATCAGCTGAAGAGATGCAACTGCAAGGTTTTATCTTGTGTATTCACCAAAAGTTGTATGTTTTTAAATAAAAAAATATTTTAACATTTCATGCAGCTTAGAGCAAAGTAATTCCTTTATTTGCCATTTTCAAAATTGGCAAAGAAACCCTCAGAAAGGATAGAAAAAATGATAGAGCAGTAAATTTGGTCTCCATACCAGAGAACTTAGCAAAACTATATCAGAGGATGGAATTAACGTACAGCTGCATGAAGACAATCTGTTGAGAAGGAAGCAATGTGGCTACTGTAAGTGAGTCATGATTAACTGATTTTTACAGAACTGTTGCAGTTCTCTGAAGCAATCTTGGAATATATAGACTTTCCATTTAATCATAACTTTTCTTAAGATGCTGAAGTTAATGGAATTAACTTTAATTCCATTAAAGTTAATTAATGGAATTTACTCTAATGCAGAAATTAATGTCTGATAGTCATTAAACATAAAACACAGTCAGAACGAAAAGTACTAGTTGGGAATGTTTGAGCAAATTATGGCAGCTCCAGTCAAGTTAGCTTTGGTTACACTATATGAGAGTTATAGCTTAAGAAACTGTCAAAGATAAGGGAGAGATGGAAATAGTCTTTAGGGAAGCAGATTAGGAAGAGTATCTTGAATGCCAAATAGCCAGCAAGCATGCTTTGTCTGCATTTCATTTCCAAGCACACCCCCTAGACATGTACTACACCTCAAGAATTTGCCATATCATATTAGTATCACACTGGTCTTCCTTTCGTCATTATGTCACCTGATTAAGTTAGTAACTAAAGTTCTTGCTACCTGCTACCATGACAGCATACTACTTACTGAGTGTGTCCTCTGGGATTTGCCACATAAATGTATGAGTCAAGAGAACCAATGTACTGTATGAGGAAATCTGCAACCAGGACTCTGCCTCAGTTAAGATAATTTTATGTTGTAATAGGAGATTACTGCAGTGTGCAGTTCTGAGCAATCACTTTGGGGAAAATAAGAAAGAGCAAGGAAGCAAGTTTCACAGTAAGAGGTCTACTAATGGAATAATGAAACAAACAAGGAAAATATTCAAATTATCAGTGTATTAGAGAAGAAACTGAGGTTTTGCTATGCAGCACTAAAATGTTCTATTTTCTTCCAAGAAGACCATTTCTGTGGACATTAGGAGGCACACACTCAGAAAATAAAGGCATTGGGATAGCATGTCCCAGTACTTTTGAATGTACCATGAAAAATTACATTGCTCAGAGAAGAGATGGGGTGGCTAGTGCAGACAAACAGCTGAAGACCATGGATGTTTGGGTGATTTGTACAGGCAATTTCAGATTTTGTAGAAGTTAATGAATCTGTGAAAGTTTCTGAGACTTCATTAACTCTGCTTTTCTTGCTTTCTCAGAAAATTGATGGAACAAAAAAAAAGTTGAAACTTCAAATAATAATAATTTAAAAAATCTCAAACATAATCTAGGAAAATGTGCAACACGCAGAACAACAAATGCACCCTCAAAACCAGAAAAACAAGAAGTTAAGAAATGGGACTTGAGGAAGATCCAAGCCTTGACAGATTAAAATCCAAGCTGGTTGAGTTTAACCATGTTGACACACCCTAGAGAGACCTAGAGCACCTGCAGACTCAAGACCAAGTAACATATCCCTCCTGGCATGGGACTGTTTGGGTGGTACAGCTGAGTGTGTCATGGATTTCAGTCAGGGAATTGTCAGGTGCTAGACAGTATGCTTTCCTAGACAGGTGAGGGTGCTTCCAATCAGTGGTGAACACCTTCATTGCCTCCAAATTCAAAGAGGATGCTGAAAACTGGAAACTGTTGACCACTGCTGTAAAGAAAACTCTCACTGAGAAAAAATCAAGGGCAGTCTCTTGCAACAGAAGTGTTGTGTCATTAGATCACTAACTAGATTCCAAATCTAGTCAGGAAAAAAAAAAAACTCTCTTTTTTTCCCCTCCTCTCATTTTTTTTCACAAACTACTTCCCACGCCCTAAGCATATAGTGGTCTTTCAAGGAAAAAAAAAAAAAAAGGTTCCAGTAAATGGCAAAGCTCAGTGTAGCTATGCTACAAAGAGAACAAATTCTAAAAGTTTGGACAGCTTAGCCAGAAACATTTGCATGAAGTGGAAGTAACACTGGAATGTACTATATGTCAAACCTGTAAGAAAAGAGTGAGTGGCATCATTAATTCTTTTTATTTTCTTTCACTCTTAAATAGTTTCAACATTATCAGAGGTACTAAAACCTTTGGAATATGTTCTTCCCTGTTCCAAGAGAGAAATCAGTTAAAATCACATGTTAAATTGCTATTGTCACAGGTCCTCTTTCTGGCAAGGTAAAGCCAAGTTTTCACAATGAGGGGGGAAAAGAAATCAAAACTAATACAACAAAATCAACTAACTGAAGTAATCCAGGTAGCAAGACCCTGATCAGAAACTTTTCTGATCATGTTCAGAGGATACTTTCCAATTATGTTCAAGATTCAAATTCTGTGGATGGCACAATCCCTCAGAAGCATATCCCACTGGTCCTGCATTCCTAAGGGGCTTAAGCCATATATTGGCTCCATATTTCTCTCACAGGTAGGTTGGTATGAACCTAGGATGCACAGTCTCTAAGACCACTTCCACATTATCCTTCTCCTCTCATGCTTCAATGAGCTGAAATGGTCAAGGCTCCTGGTGGTATCTGTCCTGAAGAGCAGGATTGGGGCCTGGAGGTGCATATGGACAGCACTGTGAGATGAACTTACCATACGTTTGCAGCTAATATTGGGAAAACAAACTGGGGACAGAGATCGGATCAAACTGGTGGACAATGGCACCAAGATGTTTTGCAGAGATTTGCAAGGACCAGATGAGACACATCTTGCTTAAATCCTGGTAACTGTGACATGATTTTCTTGCTACGGCAGACTTCGTCAGCTGTTTATGGTCTTCTATTCCAGGTTCTCTGTACACAGGAAAAAGTCAGGTTGACTTGGAGCAATAGTAAGAAAATCTATATTATGACTTGGAAAAAAAAAAAAGGTATAAAACACAGCATGATATAAAGTGGAAATCTGAAGAATTTCTTTTTAAACACTTATATTCCCCATCTTCTTAAATACTTCAGCAAGGCCTGAATTTTGAACTTTTCTCCAGAATGCTCAGCCTTTTACCATCAATACAATTAAAGCTCATGTCTTGGAGACTATTATAGTAGATGATGTACCTATTTTCTGTCTCAGAAATGCCTGAGATGCTCTTAATAGAACAATAAGTAACTAAAACATTCAGCACAGTTCTTGATGTTTCTAACTTGCTAGAGGAAAGATTCTTGCATGGATTAAATAACTGTCCATATAGAAATACTAGGAGGGAGAATAAATCTGTCAATATATAGATCTCTTACATCATAAGCAACTATTCCCTGCATACTTGGGAAAAAGGCCCCAAAATTTGAATAGCTCAACTTTATGACAGCTCAGACAGGTCTTTAAATCTATTTTTATAAAATCTCCTCTGCCAACTACTGATGGGGCAAGAAAAATATCCTAGTATCTTCATTTCAGAAAAAAAAACCTACAAGTTTTCCTACAGTGTTTTTTTGTCATTTGTATTGAAGTTAATCAAATCACCAAAGGCTGCCATACCACAGTTACAGAACCTTTTTGCTGTTTTGCCACAGTTTCCCACTCTTTATGTGCATGGAAGAGAAAGATAACTTTTTCTGGTAAAATACTGGAAGAGGACTTCTCTTTATGGATTGTCAATCAATAGCAAAAGTGTGCAGTCAGCTTTAGCAATCTCTGAAACAGTAAACAGCATTTTTTCATCCTGTGGTCATCACCACTTTCCTGTTCACAGACATGAAATGAACATTTTCTATTGATACTAAAAGCCAACATATTAAAGTCCCATTCAGGAATAAAACAGAAAAGTCTTGTACAATACTAGCAAATACAAGATATTTACATTGTAATTACAAATTCTGTCATCTCCTGTACCAAGAAAATGATAACAAACTTGCATTAAGAGCTCATGTCAGAGAAGAATGCCAATTTTTGTCTCTAAACATTTGCACTTTGATTCTTTCCTACCTGTTTGTTTCAGATGTGTTGCTTAGGCATTCAACACTTTATGTGTTTACTCCATTACCTATCTGTTCAACCAAGATTACATACATCAATTGGAGTACAATAAATGGAGCGTGAAGACAGGCCACATTACTATGAAAATCCTCTCCTACAGGTAGTGAGCAAAGGAGAAAATCTCAGAGAGTTGACAAACGTAATTTACTCTGCATGTCCCACTCTGTCCAACAGGATGATTCACTGTATATCCCTGATCCATGAGCTTGGCACAGGTAAATTCAGAAAGAAAACATACAAATCCAAGCAGGTGCACTACTGTTACAGATACAAAAATGAAGTTGAAACTTTTTAATACTTGTGTCTGTATGCCAGCTGTGTGTGTCTCGATTTCTGTTAGTAACTGTGTTTATTTTCCAACTAGTTCTGAGTTGTTACAAACACTTACTGTTGTGATGTTGTTGGAGTAGTTGTTAGATATTGTTGCAGTGTTTAGTTACGAATGTTTGTAGGAGTTTTGCGCGGCTGCCTCCCCGAACACAGCTCAAGGAACACCAGAGAAAAGGGGGACTCTCCCGCCCTGCCCCAAACAACTCAGGAACTGGGACCACCCCCAGCGCTTTCATGGGAGGACACGACCAGCCAATCAGAACACGGCGGGAAGAAACGATTGGTGTGGAGAGCACCCCGCTAAGAGCCAATGAGAGCCCGAAGAATGCACCAATCAGGGAAAGGATCCAAAACGGGCCAATCGCTGAGGGGCCTGAGGCTTTAAAAGGGACTGACCAGCCTCAGGGGGGGCTCCGCTCTCAGGCACTGGACTGTCCTGAGGGGTGGCCCACGCACATGTTTTTGGTTTCTCTGACTTGCCGTGAGGGGCTGGGACCAGCCCGGCCTCCTGTTCCTGTAGCTGATTTTATAACAATAAACATTGGCCTTTCCTTTTTACCATCTTTGGATTTACGGCCTTGTCATTAAACTTGCAACACTGTAACACTACCTGGTTTTAAGAAGTTCACTTTGTTTTTCACAAGTCACATGCTTCTTTTTCACCAAGAAGCCAACATTATTTCTCAATTTATTTGGTAAAGGTAACATAAGAAATGGGTCTATCAAACTAAAACACAATGGAAACAAAATCACAAAGGGCATGGTATTTTTTGCCCTACATTCCTAAGGATGCAATTGAACTGTTCTCTCCCATTCAAAAAGCATTTGAATTCACTGGACAAAATCCAATGCCTTAGTCATGCTCAGAGGCAGCAGCCCAACACCCTGTGTGTATTGGCCAGTCAGCTTCTGGCTACTGAATTTGAATGTGGCTAAAATTGATGCTACCCCATGAACCATCAAAAGGAGGGAGAGGGATAGGTGGGAGAGGGAGGGAGGGAGGGGCAGAGGAGTAAAGAGCTTTTGTCCACAGCTGCTCCTTCAAAAGACAAACTCACAGAAAAAGTAAGACTATGAAGTCTGTTTCTCATGGAACAAATATTTTCTACTGAGGAAGGACAAAAGGATAGTTTGGTTTAGGTATGCAACTGCAATGCAGCTGTATACATATTGCTAGTAAGATTTTGAGGACACAGAGAAAGAAGTATATCGTGAAGCAAAACAGAAATATATGCCCAGCAGCTGCTCTGTCAGTAACCCCTGGTCTAGATGAACAGTGAATTTGATTAGAAAGACCCCATCGCACAGGCTTATTGCTATTATGTGGCTCCACGTGTTTGAGTGTGATCTTCCATGAATACAGAGGAAGAGGTGTACGGCCTCGGATGAAGAACCCATTCAGTCTAACATCCTGTTTCCACCACAGGCCACAGGCAAACGTCAAAGGAAGAGGAAAAGCAAGGCAAATATATGATATCTTCTCTGCAACACTCCCACAGCTACCAACTGCTTTCAGCTCTGGGAATTTCCTGAGCGTGGGGGGGTGTTCATTCAGCAACTCTCAACACAGTCCTCTTCCAAATAATTGGCCCATCTTCCCTGCACCCTAAAGAAACACCCTGTACTCAGTATGCCATTCAGAAAGGCACTGAACGAAGAACCATCTCCTCTTGTTCATTTAGACTTGGGCTCCTGGTACTGCAAGTCTGATGGTTTGTACTCAGAAAGTCAGCTGGCATCCACCGTCTACAAGATACTTAGGATATGAAGGACCTCATGCATCCTCCCTCTTTGGTGAGAACTTCAAGCCTCACTTGTCCCTTCCAAGGGACACAAAACCAGAGAGCCAAGCATCCTTGTTATTCTTTTCTGGTTCCAGCATTTTCTTTCTAAGAAGAAGAAGGAAATGCAACAGGGAACAGTGCTCATGGTGTAAACTCGCCGCAGATTTCTGGAGTGCCGTAAATGTGTTCATGGTTTTGTTCTCTGTCCCTTTTCTTGAAATGTGCCTTGCTTTTTCCAAACATAGTATTCATACAGGGCATACAAACTTAAAGTCTCACTCCTGAGTGGCAGCAACTAATGCAGGTATTCCTACTTTTTATGTAAAGTTATGACTAGTTATGACATCACCTTGCATTTATCTACTCTGTATTTAATCTACTTTTTTACTGCCTAATCACCCACAATTTTTACAGATGACCCTAACCCCCTGCTAACATAAAAATGTTTTGCATAGGCAGCAAACTTACTTGTCCATGGGAGTGATGAATTATGAAGAACTGCTCAGCTGCCTCCTTGCACTCAACTCCTCACCGACGATGGCCTCTGTGGCTATGAAATAATGCACATCTGTGCTTGACAATTAATGACAGCCTACCTTCTAATACATTGCAACCAGCAGCCAAGTAATACTTGATATTACTTGGCATACAGAACCTGAAAAGCTGTTTAAAACACAGATACCATTTTAATTATTATCTCATGTGCACGCATTAAGCCACACGTGTTTAATATTAAGCACAAATATTATTGCATGACCAGAGTAATGCATATGAAAGAGTTTGTAACACCTTGCTAATACACAACTATTAATTTTATTACCTTCTCTTGGCCATGAAAATTAGGAGCATTGTATTTGATTCAATCTGGTCAGAAGCAGAGCTGGGGAGAATATTCTGCTCTGATTGCCCTGTCAGACTGCCCCTGAGAAAAAGAAAAAACCCAAAATTCTCTAGTACGTGTTTCTAAAACAGTTTTACTTAATACTTAACACTTGCATAGATAGTTGCGGCCCACAGCCAATTTTAATGCCTTGCCTCTAGATTTGTTTTTGTTTATGTATTCTGATTTCCTTTTAATCCTAATTCCAGTTTGGTTGCATAACAATAATGTTCTTTTGCCCTTAAAACCCTTACACAGGGTCTCAAACTTGGCTTTGCTTTAAGGCAGTTTCGGTTTATAAATGATAGAGAACTATTTGTTACCCCACAAGCACAACTCAGTTCACTCCTCCCTAAATGTCTGCTCCTACAAAGAAAAAAGGAAGAGACACCAGAATAGCAAAAGAAATCCAAACATACGTGTGTTTGCTTTTCAAGCAAACATTTCCATTTCCAAGACACTTTTTTTTTTATTTCACTTATTTCTACTGTGTTTATTAACCTGTTTGCAAATCCACTGTCAGTGAGTCTGTCCAAACAAGGGAGTAATAAGGTTGGAGAACTGTATGCTCATACTGTATAATTGTATAAGCTGCTTCCTGTACGCTGGGGTTACAATTTGCATTTTCATCTATTAAATACCTTGTGTTCTAGATCCTTCTCTCTGACTGTGAAACGTATTTGGACATCTCCACTGTGGCACTTTTCCAACTTTATACAAACACTGGAAAGCAATCTCGCTGAAAGCAGACGGTTTAGTATGACTTGGTTATTAATTTTTAAGGAAGAGGTTCTGTGATCTGCGACAAGAGAAGTATTTTAATTGATGGGAGGAGCTACCTACCACTCATGCAAGTATCAGAACCACTTAAAATGTCTTCATCTGCATTTCTGGACATATGTATGTATATATATATATATGGAGATATATATAAAAATTTCCCAGAAGCAGAATGTTCTTTTCTCAGCGTTCACAGCACACTCTGCTGGCTGTTGTTGAAAGTTAATGCCAAGCGAGGACGACAAGCTAAAAAGAAATAAAATGTTTTAGGACACAGGAGAAACACAATCCATGCAGGTAATTACCGCGGGCATTTGAACGGAGAGGCACAAGGGACGTATTCTAGGAGCAGCAAGGAAGGGTTGGCAGGAAACTAGTTTAGTTTCACGGAAGAGAGCAAGCTTTCTTTTTTTTTTTTTTAAATTTTTTTTGGGGGGAGGGGGGGGTACAGGGGGGGAGGGAAGGAAGGCTTCTTTCCCTGTGCTGAGGTCATCCCGTTTCAGCATGGAGGCAGGGAGCACGCATCTGTGCCAGTGCCTCCATTTCCGTTCCTTCAAGGACAGGGCAGGCACTGCCTGACGGGCGGGCGAGGATCACTGGCTGCTCGGCATTAAGTGGCTTTATATGAAAGTGGCTTAGAGCCACATTTGCATGACAAAGCCATTTGCGCGTCCCTCGTCAATAAGGGAGGCTGCAGCCTCCATTTATCCTCCCTTGCGTGAAACACGCGAAACCAGTAAGGGCAGGACGGGGATTTTGTCAGGAAAGCGCTCATTGCCGGTGCCGAGTGGCACCACGCGGGCTGCGCACAGCAGGAGCAGGGAGTGGGGAGACTGCTCCAGCAGTGTTCAGGGCAGAAAACGTGGCCGGGGCCGTTTCCGGCCGAGAACCAGCCTCGCGCAGGGCTGTGGCGGGGCCGGGCCGGGCGGACAAAAGGGGCATTGCTGGGTGACGCTGCTGAGGAATTCCTGCCGGGCGGGGCGGGATTTATGGCTTTTTTTTTCCACGGGGCCGCTCGGGCCCGAGGCGGGGGACGGTGCGGAAAGCGCAGGGTCATCATCGGCTCCCCTCCCCCAGCCCGTCCCCTCCCCGGTCCCGCGGTCCCGGTCCCGGTCCCGATCGCGGCACAGCCGCCC
>VWYO01017915.1:62284-74055 GCA_013400275.1 Rhadina sibilatrix | reverse complement strand
TTTTTTTTTTTTTTGGAGGCAGGTTGGTTCTCCTCGGGTTTTGCCTTTCAAAGGCCTCCTTCAGGGCGTTTTGGAGGCACAGTGTGTGGACAGCTGCTTCTCTGCTCACTGCAGGCCAGGAAGGAAAGGTTCTGTGCAGCTCCCCCAGTGGCTCAACCCACCACCATGGCCCATTTTGAATCACCCTCCTGCCAGTTCCACTCAGCACCCAGGGCTGACACAGAGCAGTGTTGTCATCTGGAAAGTGGCTGCTGGCTCCAAACCAACTGGCACTTTGAACTTGTCCCAACTGGGCGCTGAGAAGCAGGAAAATGTGATGATTGGACGTGCCCACTCCCATTCCAAGGGTTCCTGGCCACCCCCAGCTCCACCTGGAAAATGGGAATGGCACCTAGAGGGGGTCTGAAGGGCTCTGCTGGAGATGGGGAGGGGAGTGTGGGGTGGGAGGGCTGCCGGTGCTGGGGAGAGCCAGAGCAATTTGGGAATAGTGCTGTTGGCTGCAGACTGGACTGGGGCTGCTGGGTCAGGTGGGGATTCCTTCAGAGACCCCATCTCAGGCTCTGGAACTGCTCCTCCAACATCTGAGACAAGGGAGGGGAGACGAGACAGTAAAAACATTGAGCAGCCCCAGATGTGCTTGGAGGACCTGGAGGGGGAGGCACAAATCTGTCCCAGGTCTGATCCTGGCTCTGCTCACACCTGGGAAGGTGCAGGCACTGCCTGGTCCATGTGCTCTAAGTGCCCCCAGTCTGTGTCTGGTCCTGGGGGGGCCTGTGCCTGTCCCCAGCATCCCCAGGTGCAGCACCAAGAGCACTGGGGACAGTGCTGGAATTCTCCAGGGCTATTGGAGGGCTCTTGTCCAGGAAAAGCTCCCTTTTGGCTCTCCTGTTCTTTTTAGGATTAGAGTTGTTCTCCTCGGGCTGGAAACACGGAATGTTTGTCAAGTTTATGAGGGCTTTTAGAGAGACTTTCAGAAAGAACATCCTATCCCTTCTTTTATAGGGCTGAGATAAGATTATCTTTGTTTTAACACCAATTAAAGCAGGAAGGGTTTATGGGATTAGGGGTTTTCAGACAGTGCAGCTTTGATGTCACCACTTCCCCGCTTCGTTTGTTCCTTTCCCCGCCTTAAATCCTTGGGAAGTGTTCCTGTAATGGTTAACATCACCTCCCTCCCCAGGCAGAGCTCTCCCAGGCAGAAGCTTTGGGAAACAATTAAACAAGACCAAACAAAGTAACAAAATGTGAAGCTTCTAAATTCTTCGGGAGACTTCTTGGAGAAAGCTGGCCCAGAACAGTCCCTGTGTGAGCCTGCAGTGCTTCAGTGTTTATGTCAAGAGAAAAAGGATGTGCTGCTGCTGGCCTGAGCAGCGTGTTTAAAATGGGAATATAAAATTGTGGACTCCCGGGATGGTTTGGGTTGGAAGGGACCTTAAAGCCCATCCAGTGCCACCCCTGCCATGGGCAGGGACACCTCCCACTGCCCCAGGCTGCTCCAAGCCCCATCCAGCCTGGCCTTGGGCACTGCCAGGGATCCAGGGGCAGCCACAGCTGCTCTGGGCACCCTGTGCCAGGGCCTGCCCACCCTCCCAGCCAAGAATCCCTTCCCAATATCCCATCCATCCCTGCCCTCTGGCAGTGGGAGCCATTCCCTGTGTCCTGTCCCTCCATCCCTTGTCCCCAGTCCCTCTCCAGCTCTCCTGTAGCCCCTTTAGGCCCTGGAAGGGGCTCAGAGCTCTCCCTGGAGCCTTTTCTTGTGCAGGTGAGCATTCCCAGCTCTCCCAGCCTGGCTCTGGAGAGGGTCCAGCCCTTGGAGCATCTCTGTGGCTTCTCTGGACTCTCTCCAGCAGCTGCATGTCCTTGCTGTGCTGGGACTCCAGAGATGAAAGCAGTGCCCCAGCCCTCCCCTGCTCCATGCAAGTCACCCCCGGGCTCCCAGGCAATGCTGTTGTCCAGCCCCTGGGGCTCTGCTTCCTTCTGTGTGTGGCTGCCCTGACAAGGTTTGGTTTGGTTGACACTGTGCAGGGGCACTGGGATTGCTGCTGGGCCACCATCACCTGGCACTCCTGGGGTGGGGAATGTCCTGCTTCAGGAGAGCACTGAGCTACTGAGCTTGGCCTTGGAGCTGTTACATCCTGGACTGCTCTTCAGGTGTCTGCAGGAGCCGGGAGTTTGAAGGCATCTGCTGCCACCAGAGCTGAGCTCCTGAGCTCTGAACTCACCCCTGAGGAAGTGTGCAGTGAGCTGAGCCCCTGGGCTGCAGCCACCCCTGCTCTACAGCAGCACAGTGGGCACACAGATCCCTGTCTCCTTGGGATAGCAGCAGAGAATCATGGAATCATGAAGGCTGGAAAAGCTCTCTAAGGTTGAATCCAATCCTGCCAGATTCCACCACTAACCCATGTCCCCAGCTGCCACCCTCAGGTGTTTTTTGAGCCCTTCCAAGGATGGTGACTCCACCACTGCACTGGGCAGCCTGTGCCAATACCTGACCATCCTTTCCATGACAAAACTTTTCCTTAATATTCAATCTAAACCTCCTCTGGTACAATTTGAAGCCACTTCCTCTTGTTCTTTTGCTTGTTTCCTGGGAGAGGGGACTGACCCCAAACAGGCACAGGGAAGTCCTCTCCCCTTGTGTATGGATGGCCCTGACAGGATAAATTATGATCCTTTCCATCTCTACCCTGAGGATGCTGGCGACATCCCAGTCCCTCATGCTCAGGCAGGGACAGAAAACTTTCCATTTCTCTTTAAGACCCCCTGACAGGCTGGGGAGGCTGAACCAGGCTGACAGGGCAGGTAAGAAATTCCAGGCATTTCTCTCTGACAGGGAACCCCATCAGCCCTGATGGATGTGCCCTCCCCCTCCAGCAGAACTTGCAGGTGTGTTGCCCACAGGTGTGCTGGGCTCACCAGATGCCTGAACTTGGGAGCAGTGCTGGAAGGGAGGTGACCTTGTGAACCCTGGGAAGCTGAAGGGGGGAGTTTGCTGGGAAGCACCCCCCACTCCCTTCCCAGTACAAAGCCTCTCCCAGCTCAGCTCTGCTGCTGGAGCACAGCACGAGGAGAGAGCTGCCTGGGCTGGGATGAGCCAGGGTTGGGGATGCTCTCAGGAGAGCAGGGAACTGTACCTGGCTGCATTTGGTGTGTGGTGAGCACTGTTGTTTTGTCTTATGGTGTCCAAAGGCTGGATCCTTGGCCCTTGGCCTGGGTCTGTGGAGCTTTGGGCAGAGGACGGCCTGACCAGAGGCCAGGGTGTGTTTGCCCCTTGCAGGACCTTCCAGTGTGGTCTGTTTTGGGGAGCTCCCAGAGCAGGGCATCACTCTGAAAGGAGAACACTTCTCCAAACCTCTGTGACACCCAGTCACAGCCCCACACTGTCCCAGCACTGCTCCTCTTCCCGAGGACCAAGGGATGCAGGAGATGGTGCTGAGAACGAGTTGTGAGCTCTTAAACCACCACGAGCTGTGGGCAGGCAGGGTGCACATGGAAGTCCTTGGCAGGGCACTTTTGAGGGAGTTGTGTCTGAGGGAGCCTGGGATGGAGCTGGGGGCAGGTGAGGTGGCTGGTGGGCAGCACCATTGCAGGGAATGTGGGGTTTGGACCACATTCCCCACATTTTTTCACAACCTCCAGCTATGAGGCCAGAGCAGCAGCGCCTGTGGGCAGGTGGTGGGACCCAGGTGATCTCCTGGAGCTGCTGGCGAGGTGCAGGGCATTGGCCCAGTCAGTGGGGGTGTATCTCTAAGCCAGGAGGATGTTTTTGCAGCCTGTGCTGTCTTCCTTCCATTCCTGTCCCATGGAGAATGAAGAGGTTAAACAGGAACATTTGCTTTGGGACCATTCCTTTTATTGACAATTCTGTAATCCACATGATGGAGGTTCCCCTCCAGTTAATCTCATTTAACCCTGTTTTCCCTCCTGCATTTCCCTCCCCTGCTCTCCAAATGCTGTCAGAGCTGTTGGCAGCGACAGCACCTGGCAGTGGCATTAATTGCTTATCTGAGGATGAGGTAACAGCTCAGGCTGCTAATTAAATTTATCCCTAAGGAAACCAGAGGACCCATGCAGGCCTGGGAAGGCAGAGTGCAAAGAGCTGGCACCTCCAGGTCCCAGCTCTTTCCAAGCTAGCAGCTAGCTCCAGTATCTGAAGGGCTTGGGTGTCACCACCTGCCTCCTCAAGGCCTGACTGAGTTCTCTTCCCTGCAGCAAGGCTGGGGATGCTAGGGGGGAATTGGAAGGGGAGCCAAGCATTGCTGCTTTGGGTTGTCCAAAGGCCACCCTTTCACTAAGAGGACAAACTCCATCAGGTGAGGGACAGGAACAAGCAGAGGAGGGACAGACTTACCAGTGAGACAAAGTGGGAGCTGTTTGCCCACTCCCTTGAAGGACAAGGGTCAAGGTGCAAGGGACAAAGTGGAGCAGAATATTGGGAAAAGTGACAATGTCATTGCAGCACCCACCTCATCTTCCAAGCAGGGTGTGGTTGATGAAAGGAAAAAGGGGGAAATTCAGAGCTGGTTTGACATAATAGTTCTGCACAGAACATCATAGATGGCTTTAAACTGGAAGAGAGTAAGTTTAGATGGGATATTGGGAAGGAATTCTTCCCTGTGAGGGTGGGCAGGACCTGGCACAGGGTGCCCAGAGAAGCTGTGGCTGCTTCTGGATCCCTGGCAGTGCCCAAGGCCAGGCTGGATGGGGCTTGGAGCAACCTGGGACAGTGGCAGGTAAATGAACCTGAGATGAGCTTTAGGGTCCCTTGGAACACAAACCATCCTGCCATTCCATGATGCCATGAAATACCCCCACACACCACAAACAGGAGAGAGCCAGAAGTGCTGCTCAGGGAGGCTCTGGGGTCTCATCCCCAATGCCCATTTGCACTGTGGCTGCCACCAGCAGGAGCTGAAGGCAGCCACGGAATTCTGCTCGATCTACCCCAAGGATGGAACTCCACCAACCCTCTCCCAGGTCAGCAGCATGTTTTGGAGAAGCAGCTTTTCATAATACCCTGTCTGAGCTTGTGGTTCTTGTCCTGTCCTGCAGGGTCTGGCACCCTGACAAGTGTTTGAGCAGCAGGTGCAGTCAGATCCCCCCTTATCCCAGTATCCCCAGTGACCCCATCCAGCCCTTCCCTCCTCTCCTATGCCCTGTGCCCCAGGGATGACCATCTGGGTGTCCCTCCACTGGACTCTCCTGCTTCTCCATGTCACCCTTGAACTGGGCAACCTTAGCCTAGCCATGGCAGCATCCTCAGTGCCTGACAAGGGAGAGGAGAACACCTCCCCCAGTGTGCTGGCCACGCTCCTCCTGGCTTGGCCCAGGACACTGTTTTCCTTATCCTCCATCAGAGCATATCTGTAGGACTCATTTCATGTGGGGTCAGAGTGGGAGCAGCACCCTGGTGTGGGGCCAAGGCACTCACGCAGGGTTTCTAGGGTGGTGAGGGTGCCAGTGGCAGCAGGGAGGGCTGTGGGGCAGGGACCCCAAGAGCATTGAGGAGGGATCCCAACAGCATGGAGAGGGACCCCCAAACCCACAGGGGAGGGCAGGAGGCAGGAAGGGAAGCTGCAGAGCCAGCCCCCAGCCCCGGCCCCGCAGGGAGGAAGGAGCCAGTGGGGAGATAAGGCTGGGGATTTAAGGCTCCTGGCAGATCCTGACAGCCAGGGCTGCCTGGTTTCCATCAGCCTTTAAAAACGCCTCGCTGGAGTTCAGGGTTCCTTGCTGCCAGGAGAAACAGGGCCAGGCAGAGGGGCCGAGGAGAATCCTTCCTTCCTCAGAGCCCTCAGCAAGGGCTGAAGGTGCCCTTTTAGGAACTTTGATTGCAGGAGGGAGCTGTTTGCTCAGAGCTGTTTGCAGGAGGGGCCTGGGGTGGATTCTGAAGGCCAGGGCAGTTTGGGATGCAGGGGAGCCTGGTTGGAGCCTGCCCAGCTTGCACTGGCTTAATTAAACATTTGATTAGAGAGAGACAGTGAGACACGAAGGAACAGGGAACCCCTGTGCAGCCCCCCCTGCACATTTGGCCAAAGGCTTTCCCTGAGCCATGCCTTTCCCTGCTGAGCTGCCCTGGGACAGGAGGGCTGGAAGCTTGGTGCCAGCAGCAGTTGGAGCAATGCCTCCCACATCCTGGTGTGGTGCTCTGCAGGGAGGGCAGGATCCTTCGTGGGTCCTTTTGATGGCATTCCCTTCCCTGCAGGAATTGGACTCCGTGATCCTTGTGGGTCCCCTCCAGCTCAGTTTATTCTGTGATTACCAAGGTGTGTGCCTTCCCAGGCACAAGCACCTTTCCATGCCCTGGGAGAGAGTAAATGGGAAACAAGGAGCCCCTTTATTTTACTTCTGGAGGTTGTCATTACTTGAGAAAAAAAAAAAATCAATTAAAAAAAAAGGACTTTGCATCAAATTTCAGTGATTTCCCTGTCTTTCCATGTGATTTCAGAACATCTAACTTCAGAGAAGTTCTGACTTTTCCAGGATTATTTTATCCCATGTGGGACCTAGTGGGGAGGAAGGGACTTGCCAAAACTCCTGGCCATGTTTTGGTGGCCCATGCAGAGAGTTTCAGTGTCCCAGCTTGGTATTTTTCAGGAACAACCACTGAGCCTCAGTTTTTATCCCTCTCCAGCCATTGACCTGTGCCAGGGCCAATGTGGGGAATGTTTTTATCCCTTGGAGCAGTCACTACATTCCACAGCCTGGTCACATTTCAGATGTCTCTGTGCCTTGATGCAGAATAAGCATTATAGGGAAGTAGCTGTTCTTAAAATAAACCTCAGGAAGGTGAAAGAGGCTCCTGTCTGAAACCATCCTTGCTGGAATGACCCTGCATTTCACCCAGGCTGTCAGATGAGAGCAATTTTATGTGTTGGTCTTTTGTGTGTCTCAAATATTGGTATTAGTGCAGGAAGGCTGTTATCATGTCCCCATCACTTCTGGGGAATGCAGAACTGCCCAGCCATCACCTCTCCCAACAGCTTAACACCCTCTGAGATGGGCTGGTCCCGAGGGAAGTGGGTCAGGAATGGAACTGAGCAGGTGAGGGATCGATGGAAGGATCCAGGAACATGAGGAGAATCCTGTTTTTCAACAGCTCCTTTGCCCATCAGAGGAAAGAGGAACAGTGCAATCAGGAAGGCTGGTGGAATTTTTTCTGTAGAGCTTTTCTCATTGGAAACTCAGAATAATTCTGGAGGAAAGGAGATGAAAACTGAAAAAAAAAACAAAAACAAAAAAAAACAAAACAAAAAAAAAAAAAAAAAAAAAAAAAAAAAAAAAAAANNNAAAAAAAAAAAAAACCAACAAAAACCATTTTCTTTTTTCCCTTTTTTCCCAAATAAGAAATAGCTACTTCTTAGCAATGGCTCTTGCTCACAGCAACCCCAGTGAATGCTTTTCCCAGGCTGTTTTCTGCCCCATTCCTGGGAGCCTTGGCAGGCAACTGAAGGAGAAGTTTGTTAAACTTGTCTCAGCACAGGAACCACCTGCCTCCCCCCAGGCTCTTCAGGCTGTGTAAGATTCAACAGCAACAGAAAGTCTCAAGAGGAGTAACCCCAGAGGAACAGTCTGAGCCGAGCTTTTCCTTGGGCACTGATGATCCCTGGGCTCGGAAGAGACTTCCTGGTGTTGAGAGCTTTTATCTATGAGTGCTGGATCTGGTAGTGCTGGATCACAGCCTGGTCCAGCCTTCACCACCATCTGCTGTAGGCACCATGGACCCCCGTGTGCCCCTGGCCCACCCTCTGGGGCTGGACACACATGGGATTGAGTGGCTCCTGCTTCTGGAGCATCTTCATCAGCTGTGAGGGGCTCAGAGCTCTGGGGGGAGAGCCCGGCCCGCTGCTACTGCTCAGCAGAACCAACAATTTGTTTGTAATGTTGAGTCATAAAATCAGTAAGGTTGGAAATGCCCCCTAGGATCACCAACCCAGCACTGCTGTGTCCCCAAGGGCCGCATCTACCAGGTCATGAAGACAAAACTGTGGAGAGTTGCAGAAGGGCCCTATGAGACAGCATGACTAGGGAATGAGAAGGCAACTGGAATTTAAAAAGACTTGAGGTGATACAAATGGGAGAAAACAACCCCAGGTTCATGGAATGGTGGAATCAAAGAATGGTGTGGATTTGGAGGTGCCTTAAAGACCATCTGCCATGGGCAGGGGCATCTTCCAGTAGAGCAATTCACACACACCTGCACAGAGATGAGCTGGGAGTTGGCCTGATGTCCCTCACAACTCAGATCTTGGGGCTTTCACAGTCAGTGGTGGTTAAAAAATAATGTGGGAGTTGATGAAAAAGGATAATAAAACAATGAATGTTGTCATGCAGTGTGGAGCATGACAGAGATTTGGACAACTCTAGAGGTCATGGACAGGGCAGATGTTGATTGAGTGTCCATCAGCAATGGGAATGTGGGATGGCATCAGGAATGGCAGCGTGGCTTTGAAGCAGAGGGCAGCAGTTCCTTGCTGCAGTGTGTGGTTACAGCACAGGGCTCTTCAGGGGTAACTCAGATGCAGGACATTTGCAGGGAATAAAAGAATAACTGGGTGACATAGTGGGAGAAACACCCATGTGGGGCATCGAGTGCAAGGAGCTGCACCTTAGGAAGGAGTGGTGAAGTGTTGTGGGCAGCACGTGCACCTGGTTCATGCCCTGTTCCTTGGCTGATCATGGAATATCCTGACTTGGATGACACTCAGAGGGATAAAATCTAACCCAGGACACCCCAACAATCCCAGCCTGGGCATCCCTGGGAGTAGTATCCAAACACTCCCAGAGCTCTGGCAGCCTCGGGGCCGTGCCCATTCCCTGGGGAGCCTGGGCAGTGCCTGGCACCCTCTGGGGGAAGAACCTTTCCCTGATACCCATCCTAAACCCCGCTGACAGTCACTATTGGGGGGACAATTCTGGTGTCCGTGGTCTGACCTGGCACAGCCACTCACACCTTCTTGTGTGGCAGTGGCTAAAAATCCTCTCTGCACTCCTACAATCCCTGCTCATGGTTGGGGAATGGGGACAGAGGTGTCTACGTGGGGACCCATCTCTGCAGGTGCCTCTTCAGGGCCTTCCAACCAGCTGCTCCTTCTCTCCTGCGCTCGCCTCCAGTTGTGGAGATTTCCTTTGGACTCTGCAGAGCCCCAAGGATTGTTTTGGCAGCAGGGTTGGGCTCCAGGCATCCCCCTCCCCAAGCCCCCTTCTCACTGCTGACCACTGCTCTCCTTCTCTTCCAGGCTGCCCCTCGGGAACATTCAAGGCCAGCCAGGGGGATGAAGGGTGTGTCCACTGCCCCATCAACAGCCGGACAACCTCGGAAGGGGCCACCAACTGCGTGTGCAGAAATGGATATTACCGGGCAGACGCCGACCCCGTGGACATGCCCTGCACCAGTACGTGGGGCTGGGCAACTGGGAGGGGACCACGTGGTGGGGGAAGGAGATGATTGATCCTCAGTCAAAGCTTGAGGGATGCTTGACAAAGGTGTCTGTCCCAGTGGGGTTTTGGAGAATGCTGCACAAACCCAATGGGGAAATTTTGCTGGTGCTGTCACACAGTCAAATTAGCCTGGAGTTGTTTGGGCTCAGTGTTTATGAATTGTTATCTATATTACAGACTCATGAGTCATGAGCTCTAACTAGCAAGTGAGAAAGTGGAGGTGCCCCTAACTCCTTCCAGGGTTATTTAAGCACTAATCACCCAATAATGAGGTGGCACCTATATTATTTATACTTGTGACCCAATAATTGACCACCCAAGGTCTGCAATGTGGACCTTTTTCACCCAATTAGATAAAACCACCCCAAACCACAAAGAAGAAGGTGAAGAAGGAGGATTTAAACAACGCCTTAAATCCTCCATATTGCCCCATACACATACTAAACTACATACATACATATGTATGTATGTATGTATGTGCTGGGCACTGCCCAGGCTCCCCAGGGAATGGGCACGGCCCTGAGGCTGCCAGAGCTCTGGGAGTGTTTGGATACCACTGCCAGGGATGCCCAGGCTGGGATTGTTGGGGTGTCCTGGGTTAGATTTTATCCCTCTGAGTGTCATCCAAGTCAGGATATTCCATGACCAGCCAAACATACATATACTAAAACCTCGAAATCTAAGTTTTTCACCCTGTGAGAGCACACGACACCATTCAAACTCCACACCCACAACCCCAGTGCCCTCACTCAATTTCGGAAGCCTGTCCCACAGCCTCGGGTCAGATGTGGTTCTTGCTTGAGGGTCAGCGCCTTTTAGCACAGGAAGCTTGAAATCCTCAGCCTCCAGGGTTCCAACACGGGGTAAGAGGACTGGTTTCAGTCCCACTCTTGCCTTTGGATGTCCAGCTTGCAGCACGCACACCCAGACAAGCACCCAGCTCAGCTCACGTCCTGCCCGGCGATGGCGAGGAGGAGCAGGGCGTGCCTCCCTCTCAACCCCTTTCCCATCTCTTCCCTTCCCTTCCCAGCCATCCCCTCCGCCCCTCAGGCCGTCATCTCCAGCGTGAACGAGACCTCCCTGATGCTGGAGTGGAGCCCGCCGCGGGACTCGGGGGGCCGGGAGGACCTGGTGTACAACATCATCTGCAAGAGCTGCGGGGCGGGCCGCGGGGCGTGCAGGCGCTGCGGGGACAACGTGCAGTTCGCCCCGCGCCAGCTGGGCCTCACCGAGCCTCGCATCTACATCAGCGACCTGCTGGCGCACACCCAGTACACCTTCGAGATCCAGGCCGTCAACGGCGTCACCGACCAGAGCCCCTTCTCCCCGCAGTTTGCCTCCGTCAACATCACCACCAACCAGGCCGGTAAGGCACAGGCTGTGCTCCTGGCAGGGCTCGTCAGCGTGGGGTGGGCTGGGCTGGGCTGGGGTGGGCACCATCCCTGGGTGTTTGTCTTGGTTTAGGGCTGTTCTGGGTAATTGTCCTGGTTTAGGGCTGTTCTGGGTAATTGTCCTGGTTTAGGGCTGTTCTGGGTAATTGTCCTGGTTTAGGGCTGTTCTGGGTAATTGTCCTGGTTTAGGGCTGTTCTGGGTAATTGTCCTGGTTTAGGGCTGTTCTGGGTAATTGTCCTGGTTTAGGGCTGTTCTGGGTAATTGTCCTGGTTTAGGGCTGTTCTGGGTAATTGTCCTGGTTTAGGGCTGTTCTGGGTAATTGTCCTGGTTTAGGGCTGTTCTGGGTAATTGTCCTGGTTTAGGGCTGTTCTGGGTAATTGTCCTGGTTTAGGGCTGTTCTGGGTAATTGTCCTGGTTTAGGGCTGTTCTGGGTAATTGTCCTGGTTTAGGGCTGTTCTGGGTAATTGTCCTGGTTTAGGGCTGTTCTGGGTAATTGTCCTGGTTTAGGGCTGTTCTGGGTAATTGTCCTGGTTTAGGGCTGTTCTGGGTAATTGTCCTGGTTTAGGGCTGTTCTGGGTAATTGTCCTGGTTTAGGGCTGTTCTGGGTAATTGTCCTGGTTTAGGGCTGTTCTGGGTAATTGTCCTGGTTTAGGGCTGTTCTGGGTAATTGTCCTGGTTTAGGGCTGTTCTGGGTAATTGTCCTGGTTTAGGGCTGTTCTGGGTAATTGTCCTGGTTTAGGACACCCCACCACCCCTCGGGGTCCTGCTGCAAGGAAAACTCCCCTGGTTTCCCCAGGGGCACTGCTGGGCACCCTCTGTGCTGCAGGGCTGAGGAGAGATGACCCATCACCAGCGCCGTTCTGGGTATTTGTCCTGGCTTGGGGCTGTTCTGGATATTTTTTCTGGGTATTTGTCCTGGTTTAGGGCTGTTCTGGGTATTT
>VWYO01017915.1:48250-62279 GCA_013400275.1 Rhadina sibilatrix | reverse complement strand
GTTCTGGGTATTTGTCCTGGTTTAGGGTTGTTGTGGGTATTTGTCCTGGTTTAGGACACCCCACCACCCCTCGGGGTCCTGCTGCAGGAGGCAAGGAAAACCCCCCTGGTTCCCCCAGGGGCACTGCTGGGGACTCCCTCTGTGCTGCAGGGCTGAGGAGAGATGACCCATCACCAGGGCTGTTCTGGGTGTTTGTCCTGGCTTGGGGCTGTTCTGGGTAATTGTCCTGGTTTAGGGCTGTTCTGGGTATTTGTCCTGGTTTAGGGCTGTTCTGGGCATTTGTTCTGGGTATTTGTCCTGGCTTGGGGCTGTTCTGGGTATTTGTCCTGGGTATTTGTCCTGGTTTAGGGCTGTTCTGGGTATTTTTTTGGGGGGTATTTGTCCTGGTTTAGGGCTGTTCTGGGTATTAGTTCTGGGTAATTTGTCCTGGTTTAGGGCTGTTCTGGGTATTTGTTCTGGGTAATTGTCCTGGTTTAGGGCTGTTCTGGGTATTTGTCCTGGTTTAGGGCTGTTCTGGGTATTAGTTCTGGGTATTTGTCCTGGTTTAGGGTTGTCCTGGGTATTTGTCCTGGTTTAGGGCTGTTCTGGGTATTTGTTCTGGGTATTTGTCCTGGTTTAGGGCTGTTCTGGGTATGCCTTGGAGCATCACTGCAGTCACCATCAGTGTTGCACACTCCTGGTTCCTGGGGAGGGAAGGTGAGGTGGCTCCAGCATTTTGATAGGAGCTGCAATCCCTGCTTGGACTGTAGAGAGAGGCAGGACAGAGAAAGCAGAGAAGGCCAAGGAGAGCTGTACAGAAGAGGGGGCTGGGACATGATGAAGGTCTGGGAATCTGCTCCAGTTCTCGTGCCACTGCAGAGTCACTTGGTGAAGCAGCTGAAGCACAGAGCTGGGAGGGTTTCATTCAGAGTCTCCAGCTCTGTGCAGGGTGGCTTTGCTGGGGGGAGCAGGGATGCTCAGAGTGGCTGGGAGTGCTCCCAGGAGGGTCCCCAGCAGCCTCCTGGAAGCTGTGCTGGTGGCAGGGAGCCCCAGTGAGCTGCTGGCCAGGGGCTGCCTTCCCAGCCCACCTGGAAACCATCTGGAGCTGGGGCTGGGGCTTGGCTTAAAGGGGTTGAGACGGAAGGATGCCAGTGAGGCACAGCCCTGCTTGGGAGCAGGAGAGATTCTGGTCCCTCTGAAGCTGCCCTGGACACCACTTGACCCCCAGGGCTGAATTTGGCAGCAGTGGTTTAATTGCCTGGAGGCCATGGTGTGTTCTGACTGCTGGGAAATGGTGGGTGGGGTAAAACAGCAGTCAGGCAGGTGGGCATCACTTGGGCATCACTTCCAGAGCATGAGGAACCTGCAAAAATGGTTCTGGGTGAACCATTATGGTGCCCTCTGATCTGGAGTTAGCTCGGGAGCAGAGCCAGGGTGTTTTTGAAGCCCTGAGGGCAGGTCTGACCCAGGCTGAGCCCTGGTTTGGCTCCAAACAGGGACAGGTCTGTCCCCAGGGTGGAGAGGGCAACGGGTGTGGATGACCAGCTTCCTTTACCCGATGGAGATGGGGTTGCTGTAGTGCTCCCTGGTGCTGGGAAGGGTCTCTGCACCCTTCCACCGTGGTCCTGTACAATGGATTAATAATTTGATGCTCATATTTCGTACCTGCATTTCTCTGCTGTGCTTGAACCTTCATGTATCACCCGTGGCTGCTCCCACCTGAGCAAGCTGAGTCGAAGGCAAATCCTTTTCAGCCCCCTGGATCCTCCTCCTTGTGTTTTCCTGGTTTGACACTCCTTTATTATCAGGGCTCACACTTCTCAGCCCGTGTGATGTCTCTCTTAATGTATCTATTCATTAGCACTAAACACTAACTGTCTGCTCGCTAATTCCTCTGTAATTAGAGGCTCTGAATTCTTCTGCTTACACTCCCCACCGCCTGGCAGCCTTGATGTAGATCATTAGCAGTTGGTAATAGAAGCTGCAGACACAAAGGCAGAGCGGGGACAGGAGAGTGGAGGGTGCTGGGGGAGAGGAGAGGGAGCAGAGGGAGGATGAGCCTGCCTTGGCTCTGGGTGGAGGAGCCAGCTGGGGCTCCATCTTGAGTGTGTGATGGGCTTGTGCTCCTGCCACTGCTGGACAAAGCAAAGTGACCACCACCCCTCGGGGTCCTGCAGCCCTGCAGGAGGCAAGGAAAATCCCCCTGGTTCCCCCAAGGGCACAGGGTGACTGCTCGGGATCCTTTGTGCTGCAGGGCTGAGGAGAGATGCCCCATCACCAGCAGCATCCAAGACCTTTAGGTGTCACCAGTTCTTGAGCTCCCATATTTTACAACGGCCTGGAGTGTCAGGACAAGAGGGGATGGGCTCCCCACTGCCAGAGGGCAGGGTTGGATGGAGCACTGGGAAGGAATTCTTCCCTGGGAGGGTGGGGAGGCCTTGGCACAGGATGCCCAGAGAAGCTGTGGCTGCCCCATCCCTGGAATTGCCCAAAACCAAGTTGGATGGGGGCTTGGAGCAGCCTGGGATAGTGGAAGGTGTCCCAGCCCATGGCAAGGGGTGATGAGCTTTTGTGTCCCTTGCATTCCAAGTCGTTCTGTGATCACAGGAAAAATCTGTAAGAGTAAGAAATCAACTCCTCTAGAGCAGCCAGAGGGAAGGAAGGTCCTGGGTGCAGCCAGGTGGGTGGCACAGGATGGGTGATGGTTTGGTGACCATGATCCCATGGCAACGGGATGGTAATCCAGCAAACTGGATCCCCATAAACATGGGCTGGGCAATACCACCTGCCTTCCTGGGCAATGCCTTCTGTCACCTCTGAGCCCAGGCTGGGCTTTTTCTCTGCTCGTCTCAGCAGGCTCTCCTCAGCCTCCAGCTCCACACTGTGCATCTCCAGCTCACCTTTTCACTCCTGCCTCTCACACCCTGCAGCTGAGCAGCACCTCATCCCCCAAAGCTCAGCATCCCTCCAGGGGATGTGCCCTGCATGTGCCACAGTCCTGTCTGAAGGGACCCAGACAGAGCCTGGGTGCCACCAAAAGCCTTTTCCCAGCCATTCCTCAACAGATGATCCGTGCCAAGAGGGTGGCTGAGAGCCATGCCAAGGGGTCAAGGAGCTGGGCCTGGCCCAGGGCCCCAGATAATGACACTTGACTAATTGAGAGCCATGCCAGGCACCAGCTCTTGCTGGCAGCCACTGACTACTAATTTCTTTGGGGAGTGGGGAGAGTCTTGGTGCTGTGAGGATTTGCAGGCTCCATCCACACCCTGGACAGGCTGGGAAAGCTGAAGGGAAGGGTTCCATGGGCAGGGATGAGTTAATAGCAATGGGAAGGGCACTTCTTGGTAACTGGCTTCGATGACCTGAGCAGGGGGAAAGAAGCTTTGGGCTCTGGAGTATCCAGAGACAAATTCAAGGCCTCCCAGTGGTGGGGGAAAGCATCCAGGCTCTTGGGAATGTGTCCCTTTTGTGAGCAACTGTTGTCACAGGGGATAAGGAGGGAGGATTAGTGCTGATGTCAGAGGCTCTTGGCTGCAAACAGAGCCAAGAGCCATAAATGGCCCTTACAGAGGGAACACAAGGAGTGTGTGGTGAAGGAAACAGATCCACTGTCCTGATAAACCCATCAGGATGATTCTTCCCCCTCTATAGATCCAGAAAATTGTGATGATGATTTGCATTATTATTCTGGGTGGCATTTTACAGCAGTGTGTCACTAACCCATGTCATGGTGACATGGATTAGTGGACAAGGTGGCATCCAGTCAAAGGTTGGACTTGATGATCTTGGAGGTCTTTTCCACTCTTCCATGATTCTCTGTGTCTCTTGGCCAAGGAGCTGTGCAGCTCACACCTCTGTCCCAGGTGCATGCCAGGCGTCAGGAGGGTTTGAATTTTGGTGGCTGTCACAGCCCAGGTTGTGTTCCAGCCACGCAGGGTCTCTGGGGAGGGCTGTCCCCACAGGACTTGGAGGAGCCCATGAGCTCAAGGACAGGCAACCAGGGCCCAAAGCATGTACAGGGGCCATGGCCCTCCTCTGCTGGGGCTCTCTGAGCACTGGGCTGGGCCCAGCCTGATGCTGTTACAAACCTTGAGGGAATCGTCCATGAGTGACAGAGCACAGGCGAGGCACATCCCAGGATGTGCAGAGAGGAGGATTTTTTTCCCCCCTCACCTTCAATCAAAACAATTCCCTTGCAGCCATGGTCCCAGAGCTCTGCTGGGGGCACAGAGAGGTCGGGGAGCAGGGGAGGTGAAGGGATGGGGTGGGTAGGACCAGATCTTCTCACCAGCCATCCCAGCCTGCTGTTTGCTTGTCACATTAGTGATGCTGCCAGCTAGACAGGGACGGGAGAGTTGTACTGCCTGGGGCACAGGGAGTCTTGCTTTTATCTTCTCACTTTCACTGTGCATCAGAGGATGGCTCCCTTCTTGTGAGGGAGGCATAGCAGAGCCTGTGCTGCTCCGGACACAAGCAGGAGGAGTGGCTCCTCCTGTTCTCTCCTGCTGCAGCCAAGAGGTATTGTCTGTGAAAGCAGAACCTGGGAAAGTGCAGAAATTACCTCAAAGCACTGGAATGAGCTTGCCAGAGCTTCAAAGCTCTTGAGTGTTTGTTTATAATAGAATCTCAGAATGGTTTGGCTTGGAAGGGACTTTAAAGATTATCCAGTCCCAGCCCCTGCCATGGGCAGGGACACCTTCAGCTAGCAGAGGTTGCTCCAAGCCCCATCCAAGCTGGCCTTGAACTTCAACAAGATTTTGACACTCCACTTTCCTGTTTCTTCCAGAATAAAAGGCAGGAGATTGTAATGTTTGAGTATCTCAGGTTCCTCATCCAACTTCCCACTTACAGCAGGGCTCCTGCCAGCAGTACTTAAGGGAGGTCATGGCTTTGGGTAGACAGTTGTTGGTTATCTCCAAAGGCAGAGCTCTCCCCATAGTCCCACTGACTTGTCCCAGATCTGCAGCACCCTCCTGGGGAGGGAGCTTCTTTCCTTGTCCAACCTGACCCTCCCAAGCTATTGTTTATGCCCATTGCTCTTCATGTGGCTGAGTTTCAAAGGTTCTAGCCCAGAGGTGTTTTAGATCAGCCTGCAAACCAGTTCAAATCCCAGAATCCCAGCATCTGGTTTGTGCTGGAGGGGCCTTTAAAGCTCAGCTCATTTTACCCCTGCCATGGGCAGGGACACCTTCCACTATCCCAGACTGCTCCAAGCCATGTCCAGCCTGGCCTTGGACACTGCCAGGGGTGGGAATTTTCCTCCAGTCCAGTCCTGGCTTTAGCTAAAACACCTTTCAGGAAGAAGGAGCTAGTCTTGAGCCATCAAGAGACAAGCAGTCCATCAGCTCCTTGTACGTGAGGCTGTGTAGCTTGCTGCTCTTTTCCCCAATGAAATCACTGATTTTCTGAGGAAATACAGGAGGCTTTGTCTGTCAGGACACCAGTAAGATGTTTGATTTGGAAAACTGCAAGCTGGAGGTGGTTTTGTTCAAGTCTATCCAGGAACTGCATAAACGGGAGACCACAAGGACCCAAGTGGGGGAAGCCTCAGCTGAACTGAGGTGACTGAGGTCCATGAGAAGTAGTCTCATACTTCTTGATGTTTCAAGACCTGGTAGGGTGCTTGTTGTGCAGAAAACTGACACAAAAGGGAGAGAAGCAGAAATTCCCTGAGCTTTGGAGCCATCTCACACATGGAGGAGCCAGAACAGAGTTTCCCTGTGTGACAGAGCAGGCTGGAGCATCCGTTGGGCTGCTGTCCTGAGGTCACATAAATCCCAGGTCTTGGGGACTTCACTGGATGTGTTTCTGTGACAAATCAGCCTGGTGCCAGGCTCCAAACCTCCTGAAACCCTGACATCCCCATGGCTGCTTCTCTTACCCCACTTAACACCCAGACCTTGCCTTCCATGGACCGGTGTCACCATCCTGGTTCTGTCATCTGTCTTCTCTCCCTCTTCTCTTCCATTCACCCACAGCTCCCATCTTCACCCTGACTGCCACCAAAACATGATGTGGCTTGGCTTTTGCTGCCCTCCTCCCCTCACTTCTTGTCCCAGCCTGTTGCCCTCACTGCATCCCCCCCAGCCTGGAGCAGCCAGCAGAGAGTGCCCACAAGGGATGCTGCCATGCCCAAATCCCTTCTCCTCTGCCACTGGAGACCATCTGCAGCAGATGGAAGGAGCTTTGCCAGCTGCTGGCTCTTCAGGAGTCTCTTCCCAGTCCTATGGTGGGCAGTTTGGGGGGGTGTTGGCAGAGCAGGGGATGGGGCTGCACTGCTGGAGCTTCCTGAGCAGATGCCCTTCCCTTCCCTTCCCGCCACCATCTCTGTGGGCTCCTCCTCCTGCTGACTCCCAGGCTTCCCTGCTGCATAAATTACACCATGAGTTTGAGGATCATTTTTCTCACACCTGCCTGGGGCTTCAGAAACCCGTCCCAGTGCGTCTGGAGCTGACTTTGGTCAGAAAACAACAGTCTGTCCATGATGGATGGAGTGGAAAGTCCCTTTGCTGAACCAGGGGCACCCCCAGTGTGCCACCATCCCTGCTCTGTGCTGTGCTGGGAGCTGATGGGAAGGCTCCAGGGCTCACCTTTTCCTCCTGTGTTCCAGATGGCTGATTTATCTCTCCTGCTGCCCTTGGCAAACACAGCCCTGGGGCAGTGCCCTGGGGAGGCTGGAGGTTGTAGCAAAGGGGTTGCTGCAGCCTCCTGGCCGGGTGTTCTTCAGTCCTTCTTGGGGTTTCTGGGGGTTAGTGAGGTCTCTGTGGGAAGGGATGAGTGTCTGTGTGCCCCTGTGCAAGCAGGAAGGTGCTGACAGTGCCTGGCCCTCCACAGGCTGCTCCGTGGCCATCCCTGCCCTGGCAGGGCTGCAGGGAGCTGCTGCTGCATCGCTGGGCCTGGGCAGGGAATGCTCTTCCCAAGAGAAAAATAAAAAGAAATGGTGTTTCCAAAATTTTCCCTTACACAGGGAACCCGGTGGAGTTTGCCATGCAAGAGAGCAAGGGAAAAGTTCAGTCACAAATTAACAAGACTTAACGATGCTCCAAGGGTTGAAGTCCCTCCAGAGCCAAGCTGGGAGAGCTGAGGCTTTCAGCCTGGAGAAGAGAAGGCTCCAGGGAGAGCTCTGAGCCCCTTCCAGGGCCTAAAGGGGCTCCAGGAGAGCTGGAGAGGAACTGGGGACAAGGGATGGAGGGACAGGACACAGGGAATGGCTCCCACTGCCAGAGGGCAGGGATGGATGGGATATTGGGAAGGGATTCTTGGCTGGGAGGGTGGGCAGGCCCTGGCACAGGGTGCCCAGAGCAGCTGTGGCTGCCCCTGGATCCCTGGCAGTGTCCAAGGCCAGGTTGGATGAGCAGCCTGGGATAGTGGAAGGTGTCCCTGCCCATGCCCAGGTCCCTGCCAACCTGAACCATTCTGCAGTTCCATGGATGCTCTGCAGCAGACATCCCTCTTTCAAGCACTATAGCTCTTAAGCTTTCCATGTTTGAAATTCTGAAGTCAGGTTGTTCCTGAGGACAGCTGTCATTGCAATTAATTAACTGGCACTTTTGGGGACACAGTATCGTGTTGTGGAAAATCTGGGGGAGGGCAGGTTGGAGGCACACGGGGGTCTGGCTCCCACCATGTTCCTGCTTCCCAACAGCCTTTTCCTGGGGACATGCCACCATCTGGAGCAGGTGAGTTTTCCACGTGCAGGAGTTGGGACACTCTTGGCACTGTGTGACCCCAGTGCTGCTCTGGAGGTGCCAGGATCCTCTGGAGCAGCTCCTGCGTGTGGGAACAAAGCCCTTCAGGCCGGGTGGCACATGGGACTGCAAACCCCACTGAACAAAGAGCTCAAACACGGCCAAACCCTCAGCTGCCAGGGCCAAGTCACTGGGCTTGTGGCATTAGCAACTGCTTTAAAGGCTGTAATCTACACCAAAGGCTGCCTTGATTCAAGTGGGGCCGCAGCCAGGACCAGCTTTGGGCTGCTTTGCCATTTTTTTAAAGATTTTTCCAGCGTTTGTAGATACAGACTGGAGGAGCTGCAGGCTGGGCCCACTGGGAAGTTTTCCAGACACTTGACATAGAGATGTGGGCCACCCTGCCAAGAACCTCAGGAACAAAAACCTCACACACTGTGAGACACCAATTTTCCAGTGCTCCAGCAAGTCCAGGAATATCCCAGACCTGAGAATTTTTACTCCTTTAAGGGCAAATGTTGCTTATTAAAGAGCCCCCAGTGCAAGTGCAGCCATCCCTCCTCAGCTTCTGCTGAGGAGAATTGGTTCCAAAAGTGAGAGAATTGGTTCCAAAAGTGAGAGAATTGGTTCCAAAAGTGTGTGGTCCCTAAACATGTCATCACAGGGACAGAAGTGGGAAGGGAATTGGGGGGACAGGTGTTGTCACAGTCCAAGGAATAATGAACCCTTTTAACAGGAGAGTCACACACACACAAGTGCTGGTGGAGGGGCTTCTGGAGATTTCCAGCCTAACCTCCCATGCCAAGCAGGGTCACTAGGGTGCCCATGGAGGGCAGGTCAGGAGAATCCTCCCTTCTTCCCTTCCTCATCCAGGTATTCCTCACTGTGTGCATTCAGTGCTCGTGTTGGAGGAAGGCATCAATTCAAATGTGTTCTCCAGGAGGGCCCGTGGTGTGAAACTCCACGGTGCTTAAATGGCAGGAGAGAGTTTTACCCAGAAAAGCAAAATACAAGGGAGGTTTTAACCAGAGAAACTGATTCTAAGTTCGATACCTGGATGTGTTTGGATTGTGAGCTGAACAGGAGCACAAAATCTGGGGCCTCAGGGTCACTGGTGGGACCTGGAGTGGGGACAGTTGGACCATTGTACAGTGACAGTCACCTGCTGGGGACTGTGTGGGACTGGGGTGCCCTGGGGCGAGGAGGGAGGGATGGTTTGGGTTAGGTGTCCTGTGGGTGAGACAGCAGTGAGAGACACCTCTGGGAATGTAGGGGTCAGTTGTCCTGTGCTGGACAAACAGAGGTCACCCCCACCCCTGTGCCTGCTCCACCTGGCTCTGCCTGAAGCCTTGCACAGGGGCCCTGTGTGCTCCTGCCACTTCAAACGCAGCTTTCCGGACTGCTGGAGCCTGGAGCCCAGCCCAGAGGTCTCCAAGCCCTGTGGATTGAAGGTCAGGACAGCCCTTGCTCCGTGACTGATCACAGCCCCGTCCTGGCTGCTGCACAGTGTCACCTCCAGCCTCCCTGCAGGGCTGCGGGGACCCTGTCCTGGGGAATGCCCTGCTCTGCACCCACAGGGAAATCCTGTTCCCCATTTGTTGGGTTACCCTGTCACGCTGAGTCCCTGGGTGAAGGCTGTGAGAGGGAAGCTTGCCCCCTTTCCCCAAACGTTTCCAGGTCTCCCGGCTTTGCCGCAGTGGGGGGACAGCCACAGGCATCCCCTGCCAGATGCTCCGACAGAAATCCTGCTCTGACAGAACCTTCTCCCCCACATCTCCCCGTTGCCTGCCCTGTCCCCTGGCCTCTGGACTGGCTGGTGCCTCGCAGCATCACGGTGCATTTCCCTGCCACTCTGTCTTCAGCCGCGGGTCAGGCAGTTAATCCTGACCCCGATCGCAGCCGCTGCTGCACGGGGTAATTGAAAATGCCAGAATTCCCTGCTGACCCTCCTATAATAAAAGCGGTTCCCTCCCCGTCCGGTAACCTGACACTCCAGGGACCGAGATCTGTCAGGCGGGCTCCGAGGAGATGCTGGAAAGCTCCCAGCTGTTCACCTCGCTTTTTCCCCTGGGTGATTTCAAAGTGTTGCCGGGGAGAGGCCACGGGCCAGGCTGGCTTTGCTCTCTCTGCGTCGTGAGTGTTTTCCAGAGCAAATGTTGACTCTGTCTGACATGACATGGGTTAGTGGAATTAAAGTGATCAGAGATAGGGGGTTTGCTGCCTGTAACCTGACTCTCCCAGCTAAGCTAGCAGAGGAATGGGAGGCTTTGATTTTACCAGGATCTCGACAGCGCTGCCCCCTTCTAGCAAGGAGTAGGGGCTGAGCCTTTGGGACTGGCAGGTGAGGAGGGGCTGGCTGCAGACTGGGGGGCAGATTGCATGGCAGCCTTTCAAATGGGGCTGAAGAGGATGAAACAGAAGCTGTGGGAAGATCCTGGTGTCCCCCCTGGAGGCTGGAGCCACACAGTCCCACCAGACTCTCCAGACATCTTCTAGATGCTGCCAGAGGAGTCAGAGCCTTGGGGCTGCTCCCTGCAGTGCTGCCCTGGCTAGTGACAGTGTCTTTTTCCCTTTTTATTCCCTTTACAGCAGCGGTCCAGCTTTCCAGCCTGCATTACCCACCAAGTGTAACCGGGTCCTTGAGCAAAAACAATCCCACGGGTGGGTTCACCTTTGCCCAAGGTGGGGTTTACCCACACAGTCTTTCCTAATATACCTCTCATGTGTACCACAGGGACTTTATCTCCCTCCACTGTGTGCAAAGGGGTAGACTGAGCAGGACCAGCTCGATTGATGGAGCCTCGGGTGTTGACCATCCAGGTGGCCTTCACTAAGTTCACTTCCCAATTCTTGAAGGTCCCCCCACCAAGTGCCTTCAGGGTGGTCTTAAGTAGTCCATTGCACCGTTCAACTTTCCCAGCAGCTGGTGCATGATAAGGGATGTGATATATCCATTCAATGCCGTGTTCTTTAGCCCAGGTGTTGATAAGGCTGTTCTTGAAATGGGTCCCGTTGTCCGACTCGATTCTCTCAGGGGTGCCATGTCTCCACAGGACTTGGTTTTCCAGGCCCAGGATGGTGTTCCGAGCAGTGGCATGAGGCACAGGGTAGGTCTCCAGCCACCCAGGTCTACAAAGTGACCCTGCAGTGCCATGGACATTTGTCCAGTGTAGCTGGATGCGGGCTTGGTTCACTGGGAACCTCCTAAAAACCTCTGGCAGTGGTGGTGGCCCGAGAGTCAGCACCTGACACAGAAAATTGTCCTCTGCTATCAAAGTCTATTAGACAAATGATCTGATAGGTCCTTTGGGATGAACCAGGATATACNCTTGGGACTGGCAGGTGAGGAGGGGCTGGCTGCAGACTGGGGGGCAGATTGCATGGCAGCCTTTCAAATGGGGCTGAAGAGGATGAAACAGAAGCTGTGGGAAGATCCTGGTGTCCCCCCTGGAGGCTGGAGCCACACAGTCCCACCAGACTCTCCAGACATCTTCTAGATGCTGCCAGAGGAGTCAGAGCCTTGGGGCTGCTCCCTGCAGTGCTGCCCTGGCTAGTGACAGTGTCTTTTTCCCTTTTTATTCCCTTTACAGCAGCGGTCCAGCTTTCCAGCCTGCATTACCCACCAAGTGTAGCCAGGTCCTTGAGCAAAAACAATCCCACGGGTGGGTTCACCTTTGCCCAAGGTGGGGTTTACCCACACAGTCTTTCCTAATATACCTCTCATGTGTACCACAGGGACTTTATCTCCCTCCACTGTGTGCAAAGGGGTAGACTGAGCAGGACCAGCTCGATTGATGGAGCCTCGGGTGTTGACCATCCAGGTGGCCTTTGCTAAGTTCACTTCCCAATTCTTGAAGGTCCCCCCACCAAGTGCCTTCAGGGTGGTCTTAAGTAGTCCATTGCACTGTTCAACTTTCCCAGCAGCTGGTGCATGATAAGGGATGTGATATATCCATTCAATGCTGTGTTCTTTAGCCCAGGTGTTTATAAGGCTGTTCTTGAAATGGGTCCCGTTGTCCGACTCGATTCTCTCAGGGGTGCCATGTCTCCACAGGACTTGGTTTTCCAGGCCCAGGATGGTGTTCCGGGCAGTGGCATGAGGCACAGGGTAGGTCTCCAGCCACCCAGGTCTACAAAGTGACCCTGCAGTGCCATGGACATTTGTCCAGTGTAGCTGGATGCGGGCTTGGTTCACTGGGAACCTCCTAAAAACCTCTGGCAGTGGTGGTGGCCCGAGAGTCAGCACCTGACACAGAAAATTGTCCTCTGCTATCAAAGTCTATTAGACAAATGATCTGATAGGTCCTTTGGGATGAACCAGGATATACTGAATCATAAAATCACAGAATCACAGACTGGATTGGGTTGAAAGATCATTGGCTTAAGGATCATTTTATTCCACCCCCTGCCATGGACAGGGACACCTGCCACTATCCCAGGTTGCTCCAAGCCCCATCCAGCCTGGCCTTGGGCACTTCCAGGGTGAGACAGATAGGAAGGAGGTGACCTCAGGATGTTGAAAAAGCAGGGCAGGAAGAAAGAGACAGTTCCCAGATGGAATCTCTTGTTGAATAAAAGAGGAAGATGTCCTAGGAGATGTCCTGGGGCTCCTGTAACTGTTTGGAGTTGTGGCGTTGTGGGGATTGGTTGGAGAGACAAACACATGAGCTGCTTAAGAACCCTCAAATCAACTCAGAGACACAGAAGCAAGGAAGAAAAGGGGCCTATTTCTTTCTCATTGCCCCAAAACAGTTCTTCATTGTGTGATGCCCCCCTGCTGCTTTTTGTCAGCTCTCTCCTAATGAATTTCCCTGAGCTTTAGAGAGAGTTTTCCCAATTACACAAATTTTGGATGCACCGAGGATATCTCGTCCTGCCCCCAGCAGAACTGGGATGATAGGAAATTCAGGAACAGTCTCCTCCCTTCCCTGAGCTGGGGGGCACAGCCAAAAATACCCAGTGGAGAGGGAAGGGCTGAGCTGAGGCAGGAAGTGTCACCTTGGACACACTCAGAGGAATATCAAACCTCAGCAAGGAGGTGGATGTTGTCTCGGGAGCTGAGAGATGGACCCTGGGTACTGAACTCAGTTTTGAGGTTTGTGTTTGGAAAGGAGATTAACAAAAAATTGGAAAAGGTAGAGGAGGGAGTAATCAGGCTGATAAATGTGTGAAGGGCTCAGGAAACTACTTGGATAACAGCAAGGAGTCACAAAATCATTGGCTGGTTTGGGTTGCAAGGGACTTTAAAGATCCTCCAGTTCCAACTCTCCATGGACCAAAAGGAAATATTTTCATTATCTTTCAGCTCTTCCATGATGACAATATTCTTTTTCTAGACTCCTCCTTCATTTTAGCTACAAAACCCAGAAAAGTTCCCTCAGTTGGAAATTGGAGTCCATGAAGTTTAATCTGAAAATAAAAGGTGCATTTTCAAAGAGAGCTTGAGGGAAACCTCCCCCGAGGCATGGTGGGCTCAGCATGGTTGGAAGTCCTCAAAGGAAGCAGGGGGTGTGTTTGTAGCATGCTCAGTGGGTCAACCACAAGTGTTTCAGCTATTTTTAACTCTGCCTGGGTTTGTGCAGATGTTCAGACCTGGGTGTTGTGGAGCTTTTCCCAGTTCACTGCTAAATTGCTGTCTTGTTGTGCTGTTTCTTTGCACTGCCCTGGCTTTGGTCTGACCTTCTTCAGATTTTCCTGTGATTAAAAAGAAATTGTTTCTTCTGGAAAACCCATATTTTGTTCCTTTTCGTTTTGGTTTTTTTTTGTTTTTTTGTTTTTTGGTTTTTGTTTTTGTTTTTGTTTTTTGTTTGTTTGTTTTGTTTTTGTTTTTGTTTTTTTTTGTTTTTTTGTTGTTTGTTGTTTTGTTGTTGTTGTTTTTGGGTTTTTTTGTTTTGGTTTGGGTTTTTTTGTCTTCTTTTTTTTGTTTTTTGGGGGGTTTTTTGTGTGTGTGTGTGTGTGTTTTTTGTTTGTTTGTTTGTTCTGGGGTTTTTTTGTTTTTTCCATTTCCTTCTTTCCCTTAATATTTTTCATTGCTTCCAGCAAGTCCCAAAGAAGCCACTATTTGAATGAAAGTCAAACTCTGGCTATGCCAAGCCTGGGGCTTCATGGTGCAACCAACACCCCCCCCTTTGTCCCTACAGGAGATGAGGCAAATCCTTACTTACAGAACCCAAAGCCTCTTGTGGAGGATCAGGGCTGGTTAAGCTGCCTCTGTGTGATGGATCTGTGCCACCTGGGGTTTGGTTTCCCTTGGCACAGGCTGCTGAGGTAGCCTTGAGGTGCTGCTCTGGAGTGTTGGGGAGGATGAAGCAAGAAGGCCCTGCAGAGAAGATTTATTAGTAAAAGACTCTAAAAGTATAAAA
>VWYO01017915.1:14242-38695 GCA_013400275.1 Rhadina sibilatrix | reverse complement strand
TTTTTTTTTTTTTTGCTGGTTCTTGGTTTGAAGAAGGCCCAGCTCCCTCTCCCCAGCCTTGATGTTTGTAGGTGCACAGGGAAGCAGCTGAGCCCCAGGTTAGCCCAGCCACTGCAGTGCTGACTTTTGCAATCAAAAGCCATTTACTGGATCCCTGGAAACAATCCCAAAATGCAGGGCCTTGGCTCTGCCGTGCTCTTCCCCTGCTTCCCATTAATCCAGCAGTTGGATGTGGTGTGTGACACATCCCAGGTGTGTTCTCACTCCACTGCCAGTCTGTGCAGAGGTGATTTCCTTCCAAATGTTTCATTACAAACTGTCCCATGTGCTTCTGAATGCTCAGCAAAGATCTCTGGAGCTGGTTAAGTTGTTTCTGGTGGAGGTTTTTTTTTTTCCCCCAGTAGAAAACTATATTTTATTTTCATGAAAACAGCTCCAATGAAGAATAGCAGCATACACATTATGTATAAAAAGCACCTTGGCTCTTCATTTTTAATAGCTTCTCTTCTATATAAAGACATAAATTAAATTTAAAAAACAGAAGAATTTATTTTAGCGTTGATGGAAAGGAACTGTTCACAATACCTGAAACAAAGGTGTATTTTGGTTTCCCTTTCACAGATTATTTATAACACTGCTATTCTTAGATGCCATCAAAAATGCCTGCAGAAAGGCAACATTATGAGTTTCTTTCACGTGGAGCTGGAGCAAATCCGTGCAGATTGTTTCACAAACACTGCCTGACGTGGCTGCTCTCTGCAGCCCTTGCCTTAATGTGGTATTTTTTTTCACTTCCAAGAGGTACCTGCCAACGTTTGTCTTATTAAAACAGTCTGGGTTGTCTTCATTTAGAAAGGGCATTGCAGTTTTTTTATCCAAAGTTGCCAAACTTATCCCGGAGTGTGGGAACTGGAGACCCACTGCAGTGTCAAGCACTGCAAAGAGTAATTAGCCCTCCTCATTATGACAAATGGTTGGGTTTGATGATGATGCTCAAAGTCACCCATTTTTTAGTTGTTTGAAGACATTCAGCCTAATTTGGTCACCAGTGCAAGATTTTAGGAGGCAGAGGAGCCCTTTGATGTCTGCAGGCAGTGCTGGAGGAGGGGCATGGGCTGGCTGGGGGATGGATGAAGGGTGGGGGAGAGGACCTGTGAAGGTGGATGTGGAAGTGGAGGTGGAACCAGAGCCTTCCTGGTGCCCAGGAGCTTCTGGCCAGAGCCCAGCACCCCAGGACACGGTGTCCCCAGGGCTTGGCCCAAGGATGCTGCTCCCAGGCTGACTCAGGGGGCATCCCTGCCTCTCAGGTTGGCTGGTTTCCCAAGATTCGGGTGGTTTAGAGTCTTTTGCCCTCTGAAAAGCCCCAAGCCAGATGCAAGAACACAATGGAGTCTTAGATTCTTGGTTTTTATATTCTTATCTTTTCTTTCTGCTCTGTGCCCAGCCAAGGTGTTTCCAGCTCGGGCATCAGGCGAAGACTCCTCCTTCAATGGAGGCTCATCATCTCTTATGCCAATTGTTATGTACCTATTATTTACAATTACACACCAATATCTACAATCTATACTAAACAGGTCATTTCTACTCCAACCCAATCTCCTTGAAGCTACTTTGTGCCACCACCACAGCAGAAGATGGAGACGAAGAAGAAGCCAGGGCACTGCCCAGAATCCTCCATCTCACCCCCATTCACCCCTGTTCTAAAGACCCAAATGGGATAAACTACACTATTCTTTATCACCTTTTGTGGCTTGCAATTCCTCTCTCAGTGTTGGAAGTTTTTTCCCATGGATTAAAGTCAAAGTCAGTGCCTTCCCGGGCTCTGTGCAGGGGGTCTCCAACCCCCCTGTACAGATCCCAGACCCCCCCTGTACAGGTTTCAAACCCTGTTGTTCAGGTCTCTGACTCTCTAGGGCATCCAAAGGAATGCCCTGGATTCCCACACATGCCCATGTCAGGGGCTTGGGACAAGATAGTCCTTAAGGTCTCTTCCAACCCAAGCCATCCTGGGGTTCCATGATTCTCTGACTGTGGGAGTCTGTCCTGCAGTGCTGGACACCAAAACCCCTGAGCCTGGAGCCAGAGCTGCTGCCTGGTGTTTCCCATCTGTGCTGAGGTGGGGCTGCCCCACCCACTGCTGCCCAAATCCTTGAAGGGGGCTTCAGTCCTGAGAAACTGGCAGTTCAAGGAAATGGAGAGGAAACCCTGCCAGGGAACCCTGGGATGGCCTACCTGCAGTCCCAGTCCCTGCCCAGGGCCACACTGGGACTGGGCACTGTCCAGCACTCAGCTGGTTGGGGAGAGGCAAACACTCAAAGAATAATTAGAATAATTAAAGTTGGAAAAGCCCTCCAAGACCGGTCAGTCCAACCTTCACCCAACACCCCGACCAAACCACACTGCCAAGTGCAGCATCTCATTTTTTGAGTACTTCCAGGGATGGGGACTCCACCACTGCCCTGGGCAGCCTGTGCCAATGCCTGAAAACCCTTTCAATGAAGAAATGTTTCCTTTTATCTAGCTTGCACTTCCCTTGGCACAACTTGGGGCCATTTCCCCGTGTCCCACTTGATCCTTGGCTGGGTCACAAATGTTCCTGGGCTGTCCCCACCAGTGGTGGATCCCTGTGAGAGTCCAAGTGCTGTGGATCCCATAGGTGCAGCCCCAGTGTGGCTGGCAGGACCCTGCTCCCACGTGTGGGCATCCCAAAACACAGCTGTGTGAGGGTTTGGCACCCAGCCCTGGCGTGCCCTGCTGTGTGTGCCCCCAGGGCCGTGGCAGATGCCACTGTGCAGGCTCATGGGAACTCTGCCAAATTCACTCAGTTAACATTTTTTTTTTTCTTGGCTTTTTTACTTCAATTTTTTTTTTTTTTTTAATGTGACTTTTTAGCAGTGATTTTTGTAAATCCTTTGGGTGTCTCACAGCCTGCCCGTGTTTCAAGAGACTTTTTTTTTTTGTTGATCAGACTTTGGTTTCAGCTTCAGTTTGAGTCGTGGGAAGGGGAACCAGATGGGAACTCAAAATCAAACCAGTGTGTTATTTTGAATTAGGATTTCCAAACTCAAAACAAAATCAGTAGGAAAAAAAAAAAACAAAAACACCAAACACCACAAACTTCTGCTTGGACTTGGGCTTTAAACCACCTGGGATGCACTTGGCCTGCTGGAGGAACTCAGAGAGGTGAAAGGGGAGAAGTGTTTGAGGTGAATGTGCAGGTTCTGGAGAGGTGATGCCAAGGAGAAAGAAAAGGTTTGAAGAGGGAGGGTGGAGAGGTGTAAATGGTTTTTCCTTGTGGTCTGGGTTTAAAGGAGAGCACATCACAAGCACACCTTCCTCAGCCAGGCAGACATCAATTTCCCAGGCTATCAACCACCTTGTTGGCTTGGTCATTACCTTCCATTTAAAGTCCTCCAGGAGCAGGGATGAGGTTCTCCAAAAGAGTTGGACAAACGATTTTAAAACAACTGTGTTTGTTAGTGCCCTCCAAGGGCCTGGGAGGATTCATCCAAGCCCTTGAGCTCTAAAACTGTAAACATTTCCTGACCTATTTCTCTCCTTGCCTGCCTGGGAAAGGTCCAAGGGAGTGCTGGGGCCTGATCAGACAAACGAGGCCATGAGTTTGCTGTGTGCTCATCTTTCCCTGGTCTGTGTGTATCTGTGCTCGAGCTTTTCACTGTCACCAGTCTAATTACCAGAGACCCCAGTGGCAACCAGGAACCTTCAGCACCAGGTCCAGACCTATAAAACAGATATTGTAGTTTTTAGAAGGGAAAAGTGTTCCTGAAGAACACTCCTGAAGAAGTAGAGGCCTCCCAGGTGTTTCATAGAATCTTAGGATGGTTGGGCTGCAAGGGGCCTCAAAGCCCATCTCATTCCACCCCTGCCCTGGGCAGAAACTCCTTCTATAGCCTTGGAAACTTGGCTGTGGCCCCTGGAAAAGCAGGCTCTGGGCAGTGGGGTGGGAGCAGAACTTCTCCTGAGGTCCAAAACCCGGTGTTCAGGTGGGCTTTACCTCCTGGCAGAGGGAGATGGGATTTGGGAGGAGCAAATGGACTGTGCTGAGGCTGGATAAGGGACAGCAGGAGGGGTGGGGGAGGAGGAAAGTGCTGAAAGAAAGGCACAGAAGAGGGGAGAAGTTCCCATCTCCAGTGACCTCAAGGCTTAGAGAAGCAAGGTGAGTTTTGTAGCTACTGCCTTCGTTAGAACCTTTCCTGAGAGGTGGTGAATAGCCTGCTCACATCCCTGAGTCTGTGTCTCCCTGCCAGGAGGAAGGACCCGTTTGTTCAGACCTTGGTGGTCTCTCCACCCTGGTCCCCTGCCCTTACTCCTTCCAGAAGTGCAACACCCGATTCTGGACCGATTTTTCTGGATGACAGGCTCATATTTTCTCTGCAGGACCTGAGTGAGCTGAACTCAACCACGGTGAAGAGCCCCACCAACACGGTGGCAGTGCAGAACCTCAAGGCCGGCACCATCTACGTGTTCCAGGTGCGGGCGCGCACGGTGGCCGGCTACGGCCGCTACAGTGGGAAGATGTATTTCCAGACCATGACTGAAGGTGAGTCTGCAGCTGCACCTCTGAAGGTGATTCAGGGTCTGGAGAAATGTGGGAATAGATGTGCAGCTGGTCCCCTTGCTGTCAGTCCCTTCAAGGGTGTGTGGACAAATCACATTTCAAGACCTGGAGAGGAGCCTGGTGATGCAGGCCAGCCTGTAATGAGTCCCATGAAGATGTAGCAAGTTGTCTTGGTTTGGAAAGACAGGTATCTACCAGGGGAACTGGACTTTCCCTGAGAATGGAGAATGTAAACCCCACCCGCCAAAAAGTATAATTTTGCAATCAAGGGCTTTCAGGCAAAGATTTTGGGAATAGGAATAACAGTTCTTTACTAAGAATATTAACAATACAAATATAGTAGAAAAAGAAAAAAAAAACCAAAACCACCCACCCAAACAAGAAAACAAANTCCACAACCCAGGACACAAGTCCTCAGGGCTGACCTGCAACCTCCCATAGTGGCTTAATAATATTTGCCAGACAGCTCCTCAGGTGTGTTTTGTAAAGCAAAGGTTTTCATAAATGAGAAAATAACAGATGATACAGAAACAAAACCAAAGCCGTGCTCAGGCGCAGGGAAGCCTTTACACCTGGCTAAGGCACCCCAAAAAGCACTGAGCATTTCTGTACTCCTTAAATACTTAATGGTTTAGGAGGGCTTTTGGCTTGCTGCCCATTAGGAACTAGCTGTGCTTCAGAAGAACAGCTACAGAGCCCAACAGGTGCCTCTGTGCTGGCATGGAGCCAGTTAGGATGAGAGAAACACAGACAGTTCTGGTGCTTCTCCTTAAAAGTTAGGGGTGAAACTGGAACCCCTTTTCCTTCTTTGGAAACATTTGTTTGGGTGTGGAAATGCACTGCTGCAGCCTGGCTGCTTATTCCATGCAATCTGCCCAGCTTTTCTGTTGTGGGGATGTGTCTGCTCAGCTGGATGTAGAAGAAGCAAAATTTATGTTCTGTACCTGCACAGCTGCTGATGACAAATGCAGAGCCATGTCTTAATTTTCTAAATTTGTGCTGCTAAATAAAACAGGCCAAGCCAGTTTTCTGGCCCTGGGGCCAAGGACAAGGCACAGCACGCATCCACAGGACTAAACCTTCCTCCCAAAAGGAATAGCTCCATCCAACCTTCCTCCTGGGACACATCCCCCAACCAGAGGGGAGTCCAGACTGTCCCAGACCAAAGCCGTGCCAGGAATCAAACATGACCTGTGCTCAGGGCTGTCCTCTTGAGGAGGGATGGTACATCCCGTGCCACAGTTAACCTGCTCCCTTTTCCCCGTGTGCCAGCCGAGTACCAGACCAGCGTGCAGGAGAAGCTGCCGCTCATCATCGGCTCCTCGGCGGCAGGGCTGGTGTTCCTCATCGCCGTGGTGGTGATCGGCATCGTGTGCAGCAGGTAGGGCAGGCTGGGACACACCCCCCCCGGGGCTCTGGGGACAGGGGGAAGGGACAGAGGTTCCCACGTGCAGCAGGTAGGGCAGGCTGGGACACACCCCCAGGGCTCTGGGGACAGGGGGAAGGGACAGAGGTTCCCACGTGCAGCAGGTAGGGCAGGCTGGGACACACCCCCAGGGCTCTNTCAGCAGTGATTTCAGCTCTGCCTGCCTTGCGAGGTGATGCCAAGCTGACTCAGACAGAGAGAGAGAGGAGAGTTGTGTGGGACCCTGCAAAGGGAGCCAGGGATGGCAGCTCCCTGCTGAACTGGGCAGAAGCTGGGGTATTTATGGGGGGAAGCGAGGGTGGTGCCAAAGGGGAAAAACCAATGAGTTGGGAAAGGATCTACACGGTTACATCACAGCGTTGTGGGTGTGCACCCTGACCAGAGAGAGAACTGCCTCACCTAAGGGTTATCTCTCCCGGGGAGGGCAGAGATAAGCTTATCACACTCCATTCGAGGGACAGCTTGGCAGGCTCAGCTGCCTCCAGCCCTGCTCAGTGCAGCCCCAGCCCCGAGGGGCCCATGCTGTGCTCAGGTCTCCCTTCCCTTCCAGAAGACGGGGCTTCGAGCGGGCTGACTCGGAGTACACGGACAAGCTGCAGCACTACACCAGCGGCCACAGTACGTACCGGGGGCCGCCCCCGGCCCCGGGGGGCCACTCCCTGCTCGGTTCGTGCTCCTGTTCACTTGGGCCTTGCAGGGGGGGGCTGTGGGCAGGGTGTGGCTGTGGGTGTGGGGGTGTGCGTGTGGGCAGGGCTGCTGCAGATTCCCCCCCAGACCCTGATNGCACTGGGGACAGAGGTGCCCCCTTGTGAACGGCCAAAGGGTCTGTGGGTCCGACCCGGAATGCTGCAGCCTTCCCAAAGAGAGAAGTCTCACAAGAGACATCCTCCCAGGGGTCTGGGGCAATCCTCTGGGTGACCTCAGCAAGGTGGGCACAGCCTGTGGCTGCAGTGATCAGCTCTCAGCAGTGATTTCAGCTCTGCCTGCCTTGCGAGGTGATGCCAAGCTGACTCAGACACAGGGAGAGAGGAGAGTTGTGTGGGACCCTGCAAAGGGAGCCAGGGATGGCAGCTCCCTGCTGAACTGGGCAGAAGCTGGGGTATTTATGGGGGGAAGCCAGGGTGGTGCCAAAGGGGAAAAACCAATGAGTTGGGAAAGGATCTACACGGTTATATCACAGCGTTGTGGGTGTGCACCCTGACCAGAGAGAGAACTGCCTCACCTAAGGGTTATCTCTCCCGGGGAGGGCAGAGATAAGCTTATCACACTCCATTCGAGGGACAGCTTGGCAGGCTCAGCTGCCTCCAGCCCTGCTCAGTGCAGCCCCAGCCCCGAGGGGCCCATGCTGTGCTCAGGTCTCCCTTCCCTTCCAGAAGACGGGGCTTCGAGCGGGCTGACTCGGAGTACACGGACAAGCTGCAGCACTACACCAGCGGCCACAGTACGTACCGGGGGCCGCCCCCGGCCCCGGGGGGCCACTCCCTGCTCGGTTCGTGCTCCTGTTCACTTGGGCCTTGCAGGGGGGGGCTGTGGGCAGGGTGTGGCTGTGGGTGTGGGGGTGTGCGTGTGGGCAGGGCTGCTGCAGATTCCCCCCCAGACCCTGATCCCTGCCCTGCTCTCTCAGCCCTGCTTGCTGTCAGGTGGTGCCTGAGCACGTTCTCTCCGGAGCTCTGTGGTAACCAACACCTCCTGAAGCATCACTGTCTTCTGTGCTGCAGCTTCTGCCGCTGCAGTGTGTCTTGCTCCTCCAGCTCCTGAGCTTTGCCTCCTGGGCAGCAGTGAGATCCCTTCCCTCACCTATCCCTGTCCTGCAGAGTGCTGTCCCCCTGCAGGAACCCATAAACCTTTGCTGGAGCCCATCCCAGTGCTCCCAGATTCCCAGAAGATGCGAGATGTATCTACATATGTCTGTAATACAATACCTAACATGCCCTCTCTTGTAGCCTCCCTCTTCCAACATCTCTGTGCAAGTCACTCCCTCACATCCAGCACTGATGCTCGGCCTCACTGCCTCACCCCAGAGCATCCTCCTTCCCCCATCCCTGGAAGTGTCCCAGGCCAGGTTGGACAGGGCTTGGAGCAGCCTGGGACAGTGGCAGGTGTCCCTGCCCATGGCAGAGGGTGGAATGAGATGAGGTCATTTAAGATTCTTTTCAACCCAAACCATTCCATGATTCTATGATTTACCCCCAACTTTATGTCCCTGAAATTCACTTCTCCCCCCTCACTAGAGACCTGTTGCTCTAACCTTGCTTTATTCCAATCTCAGTTGTGATTCTCCTCATGTTCTACTTGCAGCTCCAGGATTTCTGCCCTTTTAATGCCTTGTTCCTGTACAAATCCAGGCCTTGCTCAGAGCATGGAAAACACCAGTAGTGTTCCCACTCAGGACTCACTGTTGCTCCTGCTTTTACCTGGGAAACAAGTCCCAAAAGTCAGAGCTGCAGCCCTGTGGCCCTGCAGCCTGTGCTGGCTGCTTCACTCTCACTTACCAGGAAAAATGACACTTTTCAGGAGACATTATGTAAATGCAGCTCTCAGTTGTTTGTCAGGCTAGGCTGCAAACACACATTCACACGTTCTCCCGGGGCCTGGTGTGGGATGTGACAGCTCCAGGCTGGGATGGGTTTAATCACTGTGCCTGCACCATTTGGAACAGGCCTGGTGGCACAGGATGCAGCAGAGCTGGTACAGCCTGGGGTGCTCCTTCCTATCCCAGCTCATCTGGCCAGGGCTCAGTCCCTGCTCAGCCCACAGCAGTGATTGCTGTGCAGACACTGCAGCAAATTGCCAAGGGAGCCTGTGAGCACTGCAGAACCCCCTGAATACAACAGCATCCTGGAGCTGGGAGTTTGGTGCTGTGTGGGGCTCCTTATTTAGGGAGCTGTGAGCTCCCTAATAGCCCATTTTGGAGTGAGCCAGGGGCCAGAAAATGAGTATAGAAAGGGGAGAAGCACAGGCAAGGACTGTCCCACAGTGCAGGTGGCTGGGATGTGGCAGCAGCAACCAGGTCCCTTGGCCACTGCCTTTCCCATGACGTGTCCCTGTGTCCCTTGCTCAGCCCAGCAAGAGGAACCTGTCTTTTGTGATGTTCCTAGTGTGTCCCACTGCTTCTCTGGGGGCTCCCAAGAGGGAGCCCAGCCTTGGGCAGGGGTGCCAGTCAGGAGAGCAGGGCAGACTGGACTGTCCCTCCTGCTTGCACAGCTCCTGGAAGGGTCACAGATCCCCCATGGAGGAGCCTGTCTGCAGTTTGTAGTCCAGGCTCAGGATGTAGCTCCCCACTGCCCCAGCAATGACTTGTGGGCCAGTGTTCATTGAAATCAGCTTTCACAGTCCTGTGAAACGTGGCTCTGCCTGGTCTTTCTCAAACTGTTTCTCTGTGTCTGCTTCGTGCCTTGGTTATGCAACCTGCTGAGGTAAAAGGACCCTCACTCAAACAGTTTTTGCTTTTCCTCAATGCCAGCCACTCCAGTTGCATCCATCTGTCTGACTCTCTCCCTCACCTTTATGCAGTGACTCCAGGGATGAAGATTTACATCGATCCTTTCACCTATGAAGACCCCAACGAGGCTGTCAGGGAATTTGCAAAAGAAATCGATATCTCTTGTGTCAAAATTGAGCAGGTGATTGGGGCAGGTAGGTGACCTGGGAATGGCTGCATGGCCCTCAAGCAGCACAGGCTCCTTCATGGTGCCAGGATTTGGGAGGGCTTAGCCTGATGCCACTAAGATCTTACTTAGCCCCAGGCTGGACTAGAAGGAGTAGTGTGGGAGAAGCAACAAGACCATCAGTTCCCATGTGCTTCTCACAGATGACTGCAGCTGCAGGGGTGAAGGTGGAGGGAACAGGGATCAGGGGGTGGGTGCTCAGCTCAGAGATGGGCAGGGCAGGCACAGCTGGGGCCAGGGGTCCCTTGGGGGGCATGGCAGAGGTGAGGGAGGCTCACAGGCCCTACCTTGTGTTCACAGGGGAGTTTGGCGAGGTGTGCAGTGGGCACCTCAAGCTTCCAGGCAAAAGGGAGATCTTTGTGGCCATCAAGACCCTCAAGTCTGGCTACACGGAGAAGCAGAGGCGGGACTTCCTGAGTGAGGCCAGCATCATGGGGCAGTTCGACCACCCCAACGTCATCCACCTGGAGGGGGTGGTCACCAAGAGCTCTCCAGTCATGATCATCACTGAGTTCATGGAGAATGGCTCACTGGACTCCTTCCTGCGGGTATGAGATCCGGGAGTGTGCAGCTTTAGAGGCTGTGCTAGCACAGAGGGGATTTGGGGGGAAGGTTCCCTTCCCTGCCTGGCGTCCCCTGTCACAGGGGCAGCTGCTGCATAGTCCAGAGGTGTTTTGGGAACAGAGGCACCAGGGCTGTCATTTCCTACGTGTCTGTCCACTCATCCTGGTGAGAGGCTGTGCCTCCCTGCCCACAGGGCACATCCAGAGTGACCCATGGACACCCACGGAGGCACAGCCTGACACAGCTTTAACCCAGCAGGGCTCCACCTCCAGCTGCTCTGTCCAAATATTTCTCGTTCTGGGTTTGATGTGGGTAATTGACTCTGTTGAGGGGAAGTAACCTGGCCAGTAGGAATGGATTGTCCCTTCTGAGCTCTCCTGTGCAGGTGGGTGCATTTTGGGGTGACAGCAGTGGCACCCTTGGGATGCATGAGGTGACTCCCAGCCATGGTGAGCTCTGCACTCCCCACCCTCCCTGGCAGGGAATGTGCTCTGCCCGCACTCTCCACCATTTGTGGCAGCGTGTGGCAGCAGTGATGGAGGTTCAGCCACCAGCAGGGAAACAAACGAGACAGGTTCTCAAGAATCCATTTTTGTTCCCCCCATCCTGAACCAGGGACGGGGTGAGGACGAAGAGATCATGTGGTTTTTCTCAGTTATATAGTGTCCCAGGTTCGTGGGTGCTACAGGGAGCAGGGCAGGGGACAATTGACCATAGGGAAGAGAAAAACTGGACACCAGGCCCCCGTAGCCAGCGGGGAAGTAGGGAAAGGGGATACCATGGCGGGGGTGATGGGCTTGAGAAACCCAGGGAGAAGATTACACAATGTTTGCAGGGAACCATGGGGGAAAAGCCTTTGTTACATTTGGGAGGGGTCGCTTTTCCAGGGCAAGGCAGTTGGAAATTCCTTTAATGGTACAAGGCACTCCACGACTCCTCCGTTCATAAATTGGTTACAACAAGGGGATTCTGTGGCTTATCCCACCTCGGGTGTGGGAAGACCCTCCTGGCTTTTGCCTGGCCTCAGAGGGGCTGTGGATCCGCTCCTGTCTCTCGGGGGGCTCTCTGTTCCCCCGAGATTCTGGTGCTCTTTGCCCTTTGTCCTCAGGAAGCCCCGAGATGCCCGCAGAAAAGACGAGGAGCCTTTAGATGTTCTTTTTCAAGGCTGCTCTTCTTGTTTANTCAGGGGGTTTTAAACCCCCCTGTACAGGTCTCTGACTGTCCAGGGTTTCCAGAGGAATACCCTGGACTCCAAAACTGTCAGTCACGCCTGTCCCTGTGTCCCTCAGCAAAACGACGGGCAGTTCACGGTGATCCAGCTGGTGGGGATGCTGCGGGGCATCGCCGCGGGCATGAAGTACCTGGCGGACATGAACTACGTGCACCGGGACCTGGCCGCCCGCAACATCCTGGTCAACAGCAACCTGGTCTGCAAGGTGTCCGATTTCGGCCTCTCCCGCTTCCTGGAGGACGACACCTCCGACCCCACCTACACCAGCGCCCTGGTAACGCTGCTGCTCCAGCCAGGGATGGGGGGAAAAGGGAGTGAAGGGAGGAGTGGGAGAGGGAAAGGGAGGACCTTGCCCTCGATGGCATGTCCTGGTTTGGGGCAAATTCAGGAGGAAGCCTCCAAATGAGGCCCCTCTGGGAAGCGAACCCAACCGGTCTGGGAAAAATCTAGGGAAAAAAAATCATCGTAGAGAAAAGTGGAAAGAGCTATTTATTTAACAAAATGTGGTGGGGTGACTTTATGCTGCTCGTATGCTTTATGCTTGCTCTAAACCAAGACACAAACAAAGTGGCCATAAGCATAAAGAATGAATGATAAGAAGCAATAAAAGCTCTCACCGTTCTGAAGGGAGATGGCAAAATTGAGGAAGTCCTTGCTTGTGGGTTGTAGCTCAGCTCTCCCAGTCTCTTATCAGTCCCAGTCCCTCTGGCACTGGAAAATGCTGTCCTGGGCCCTGGTGGGCTGCAAGTGTGAGATCCAGGTGCTCTTCTGGGTTTTTTAGTCCAGAACAGGGTTAAACAGTCCCAAGAAAAAGAAGAAAAAGAACAGTCTAGGAGGTTAAACTGCCTCAGCTAGCTAAACTAACTAAAAGCACAGGAGATCTCTGTCCTGCTGTCTGTCCATGCTGCAGACAGCACAGTCCAGGAGCAGAATGCAGAGGAGTGAGTGCAGTTTCTGCAAACAATCCCCGTGCTGCTTCTTTCCCCCATTGGCTCTCAGAACCAGTCTGAAAGGCACAGAACACAATATCCAACATAACAGAACAGACTGGGGATACCAGCATCACAGAGTCACCCTAGGACACAGCAGGGAGCACTTTTTCAGGGTGTCAGCAGTGGAAAGGTCTCAGGTGATGAAGACCAATGCAATAAACTGAAGAAAATTTCCCCTTGCAAGGTTCTGTCATTCCTGTGGACAGCTGAGCCTTCCTCCAAACATGTCTGCAAACACACACACGTCCCTGAAAAGCCCTTGGTTGGGATCATGCTCTGCACCCTCCCTGTGTGATTCACCTGGGATCCTTTGGGATGAGGCACTGCCCTGACAGATTTGTTGCCAAGTCTGGGTGTTTTACCATCACTGTCTAGTGGTGCTGCCCTGCTGGGCTTCCTCCTGTCATCTCACTGGCTTAGCCCCAGGAAGGACAGACTGAAGTGTAGGAAGTGTGAGTGGGTGGCAGATACTAGATACTGATCTTCCAGAGAGTATCCAAATTAAACAGAGAAACACTCCTAAAAATGACTTCATGTTCACATAAGAGCTTCCCAGGAACACCTTGGTGCCATGGACACGAGTGCCACCAAGAACTCAAGGCTTGTGTCAGGCTGCAGAAGGTGCCCCAGGACCAGAGGATTATTTGGTTTTGCTCAGTGAGAGCTCAGCCAGGAGTTCTCATAAATTCCACTCAGAAATGCTCTGCACAGTGAATGATCAATGCCCACAACAGGAATTCTTGGAAATCAGTGTTGATAGAGCTGGGGCATGACCTGTAGGAAATCACCTCTCCTGGGCCTTTTGAAGCTGGCAGTGATGAGATGCCTGACATAGCTCTTAGTAAATTTTATCAGTAGCTGAATACCTAACAAACACCTAAAAATGTGGGTTTATTCTCATCCCTGTACCTTCAGACACCAACTCATCCATCATACACAGCCATCAATGGTTTTTACCAGCACTAATAACATTTATTTTTCACAACATGTTCCTTACAGCCAATTAAATTTCCCTTTGTTTACTAAATACATGGTGTTTACTGCTGTTCTCCATCCCTGCTTTTGTGCCTGTAGCTTTTCTCTCTAATAATAAATTCATCATCCCTAATTTATTCTCCTTGAACTGTGGGCACTGTGGCAGGACATTTATTAGCCACAATGACAGATTATGTGCACCTACTGTATCAGAAGTATCTCCCTCTGCAAAATGTTATTTACAGTCATTCTCCCAGTGACCTTGTGTCCATGGGTGGCAGAAGCCACAAACTCTGGCCTGGGAGTTTCATATTGGACCTTAGGAAAATCTTCAGAGTGGTGAAGCCTGGGAGTTTCATGTTGGACCTTAGGAAGGTCTTCAGCATGGTGAAGCTCCAGGTCAGACCCCACCGAGATGGGAGGTCTTACTGAAGTGAGTTCCCACAAGAATCCTCCAAAGTCTAATTTCTACTTTAGGACTTCTTTTTAGCCATTTTTTTAAAATCCACTGCTAGCCAGGAGTTCTGTCAAGAGTCTTTCTGATGGAGAAAGACTCCTGTTTGGTGTGGGTTGCTTCATCTTCCCCACTTGTGGAAAACAAAGTATTTTGTCTGAGGTTTGTGGCTGCGAGAAGATTAAGGAGCATTATCTTTTCTCATTATTCTGGCATATACTGGGGCTGAGTGCTATGAAGTCCTGGGAGACTCTTAATAAGACATGGCAGTTGTTCATTGACAAAATATCATGTTTTTTAATCTTCTCACAGCCACAAAACACAGACACTTTTGCTTATTTTTTCAGCACAGGGGAAGATTTTCCCTTCAGAAGGTCCCTTGAGTGAATGGCTCAAGTCCAAAGGACCTGATTGAAAATGAGGAGGCAGGAAGGGCTTAAGCAGAGCCTTCAGTCCCTGTTGTCCCCATTTGTGTGTGCCACTCCCGTGCTTAACTCCTCAGTGGGAGTGGAGACTCCTGATTTCTCCAGAGCTGGGTGACAGAGACCCCAGTGCCCACACAGTCCACCCCATTTCCCACCAGTGACCCCCCCAACCCGTACTGAAGGACCAGAACCTGCTGGATCAGGTGTATGTCCACAGACAGACTGGGACACCAGGACTAAGCCTAGAAAGGGTGCATTGCTGACTTCAAAGAGTGGAAGCTGCAGAAGGTGGCAGAGGAAGATGTTCTAATTCCCTTTATTCTGCTCTAAATGTAGCCAGGTGACAGCAAAATAATGGAGTGAGATCAGTTTGGGTTTTTTTTACATTCTTGGCCATTCACTTTCTGCCAAAAACCCTCTTAGCACCGTGGGCATTTTGCCATGCTGAGGATCACTGGAGCAGGAGGCAGGGGAAGGAGCTGGCCTTGGTTAGGGTGATGAAGAGGAGACTGAGGGGACACCCCTAAGTGACCTTCAGGGCAGTAATGAAGAGACAGAGCCAAACTCTTTGCAGTGGCACCAGATGATGCAATAAGGAGTCATAGACAAAAACATGGCTGGGGAGGTCCAAAGTGAACAAAGAGGAAAAGCTCCTTCCTCAGGAGGGTGGTGGGACAGTCACCAAATGGGGAGAATCGTCATCACTGAGGGCTTCCAGCATGGCTGGACAATCCACATCCACCCTGAGGGACAGACACTCCTGTGCTCCCTCCCTTCTGGGATTTTGCCAGAATATCCCAGGCAAATGCTGTGGACGCTGCTGTTTTTCAGTTGCTCCTGCTCTCCCTGTTGCCCTGCCCTGTTTTCCTCCTGCAGGGGGGGAAGATCCCGATCCGCTGGACGGCACCCGAGGCCATCCAGTACCGAAAGTTCACCTCGGCCAGCGACGTGTGGAGCTACGGGATCGTCATGTGGGAGGTGATGTCCTACGGAGAGCGGCCCTACTGGGACATGACCAACCAGGATGTGAGTGCTGGGGAAAGCAGGGGCAGCAACACTGCAGTGGGGAGCATTGCAAGGCCAGAGGCATGGCCACATGCCTGTGGCATGTCCAGAGCCTTCTCTGTTGTGGCCACTGTGTCCAAGGTCAACACCTTTGGAAGCAGTAATGGGAATAATTTGGGGATTTATTCTGGCCCTGTGGTGCTGCTGTGGCAGAGATTGGGGATGGCACAGCACCCACTGCACAGGGTTGAGGAGAACACCCCAGGAGCTGAGAAAGGGGAGGAGCAGGTGGGTGGAAAGGAGATGTCCCTGAGCTGAGAGCCGCTGGAGCGGAGCTTCATCTCCTGGGATCACTGACACTCCAGGAAAGTCTGTTACAAAGCCACACAATGGCTTGGGTTGGAAGAAATCTTTAAAGATCATCTCATTCCAACCCCCTGCCATGGTCAAGGACATCTTCCTCTAGATGGTCACTGTATCTCCCATGGGAAGCTTGGACTGTGGTCTGTAAGAAGCCAAGCAACTCAGACACAGCTAGAAACCAAAACCACGAGGTGCTTCAGAACATGCTCAGTTTTAAATGTTTCATTCCTCTGCTCTAATTCAGGTCAGTTACATGCACTCCTTGCTCCCAGGGATCCGGCAGTTTCCTTCAAGGATGGCCCTGGCTGCCATTCTCACCCTCAGCACAGCAATGCCATTTCCATTCTCCCTGGTCCCCTTGGTGTGGTACCTGGGGCTCAAAGCCCAGCTGGCCTGTGGCAGTGAGTGCTGCCAGGCTGCTACACCTGCATGTGTGTGTCAGAAGGGCTCTTTTAACTCTGTCCCTCAGAACAGCTGCCCTTCCACACCTCATGAATACTCAGGGTATGATGCCAAGGTCCTGGGTGGACTTAGGGGACACAAAAAGCTCATCCTGGCTCTTGCAGTGTCTGCCTGGCTTCTGGTGTGTCTCAGAGCAGCCTCTGGGGAGTCTCTTGGAAGCTTCAGGCATGCACTTCCATCTCCACTATCCTGTGGGCTCCTAGGCCTTGCTTTACAGGGAGAGAGTGAGAGACAAGCTCCCACCTGACTCCTGTCCCTTTTCCTGTCCCTGTGGCAGATCAAACCTTTCCCACCTCAATAGATCCCCATCCATGCCACGTCAGGTTTTCCCAGAGTGGGACTATTTCCTCCCTAATGCCTGGTAGGAAATTTGTTAACATGAATTCCTAAGCCTGGAGCAGGTGGGTGATGCCTTAGAACCTTTGGCCGTTCACAGCCTTGCCCCAGCCTCTGCCACACCATGAAAATGTTTTCATCAGTTCTCGGAGGCAGAGGGATGGGACTTGGAGGGCTGCCTTTCTCAGCAAGGACAATCCCCTTCCTGCTAAGCCATTTGTTGTCACCTCATGTCCTGCACCAGGTCTTCCTCTACCTTCCCTGTCCTTTCTCCTTTTCCTGGAGCTCTCCCCTCTCTGGTTTCTCCTGCCGTGGCCGCCGTGCCAGGGCTGGCAGAGCTGTGCCTGTCCCCTGGCACCTCCCGCTGCGCCTGGCTGTCCCCAGCCCCTGCTCCCCCTTCCCTTTGCCTCAGGACACCGTGCCCCAGAAGCTGTCAGCACTTAAGCACAGCTGGTCCTGCTGTGGAGGAGCGTGGCGGATATTGAGGGCAGATTACCCTCCTGACCCTGGGGTGTGAGCGCCTGGGGCGGCTGCTGGGAGAGGACACGGAGAGAGCCGGGGCTGCCTCCGGGATGTGGCTGATGCCAGCAGGACCTGCTGGGAACAGAGAGCAGTGCTTGGTGCTTGCGTGGTGCTGGTGCCCACCCTGCACCTCCCCTGCCACTCTCCTGGGCAGAGCTGATGCCCAGGGGGCTGGGCTGGGGCTCAGCGGCCCTTGGGAGGATCCCTGGGCTGCATAGAGCACATCAGCAGCCATGGAATCCTTGGGGCTGGAAAAGGCTCTGTGTCACAATATGACACAAATGAACCACACTCACACGCTGGGATGTGCAAGGCAAAAAAGAACAAGTTTGACACTGTTAAATGACACAGAGTCCAGCTCAGAAGGCTGACAATGACTCTGTTTATTTCTGGGAATTTTTTCCCTTCTATGCTTGTCTACAGAGAACAACCCAATGGGTGAAAGAAAGACAAACTTCTTCGATCACATTGGTCAAGCCAGAGGGACACCAAGAAGCAGTCCCTCCTAGGGAAAGGAATGTAAACAAAGGTTAAAGTTAGAAAAACATGTCTCTTGTTGACAGCCTTGATCCCATTCTCTGGATCGAATAGCCAGAGACACTGAGGTTCTTCCTCGGGATCCCTGAGGGAGGTTCTGTCACTCTTCCTTCCCTTTTCCATTATTCCTGTGGAGAGTTGGTCATTTCGAGATGTGCTCCTGATTTCTGCAGAATCCTCAGTTCTGTTTTTTGTCCTTCTGGGTTTTGTTGCCATGCACGAGCCCATATCTGTGTTCAAGGCTCCTTCTGCCCCTCCTTCAGTGCCTGTGCTGTGCATGGCCAAGGAGGCAGCAGAACCCTGCCTGTACCTGCCTCTGTCAGAGGAACAGATGTTCCTGGAAGAAGTGGAGCAGCTTCATCCTTGTTTGTCACCCAGGAGAGGATAGAGTGTGCAGAGTGGCAGGGAGGTGGAGCTCCCCTTGAAGAAGATCCTCCAGCTCCTGTTCCAGTGGACATTGCAAGACCAGACATTTTCCCAGATAGTGTGGAGCAGTAAGGAGAGACTGGATGAGCTTGGAGCTGCAGTGTGGCTTTGGCAAGGTGTGCTGCAGCTCTTCTGTGCACACTGCAACCAAGTTCTCCCGGGCCTGGCTCTGCTGACTGGGGTCTGCATCCTCCCCGTGGTGTTTGGCACTTGCCCAGGCCTGCAGGAGGGTCCAGCTGTTCCTACTGACTGGGCACAGCCAGGCCATGGCACAGTCCTGTCACCTGGATGGGCTGGCTTGTGTCAGGAGCACAAAACACCACTGGAGGATGGAAAATACAGGGACAGGCTCCCTGTGTATAACTCACCCCCCTTCCCTGGATGGGGATGCTTTCCTAGCAAGCTGTTGTGCTGTGTCCAAGGGAAGCAAGATCCCTTCTCTCTGACTCCCCTGCCTGGAGCTGTGGGATCACACATCCTGTCAGGGCAGCAGGGATGCTTCTTTCCCCACATCAGGGGACTGCTCATGACAATCAGCCAGCCAGGCTGGATGGCTGAGGAAAGCTGGTGTCACCTCCCACCTCACACCTCAGCTGACCTGCTGAGGGCTGGAAGCTACATGTGAGATGGGGATGGGATGGGAAGGCAGCAGTGAGTACATGATGCTGTTAAAGATCACAACGACACAGACTGACTCAGAAGGCTGACAATGACTCTGTGTATTTCTGGTTATTTCTTCCCTTTTTATACTGTTCTACACCGAACAACTCAATTGGTGAAACAAAGACAAACTTCTTCAATCACATTGGTCAAACCAGAGGGACACCAAGAAGAAGTCCCTCCTAGGGAAAGGAATGTAAACAAAGGTTACAGTCAGGAAAACGTGTCTCTTGTTGACAGAAAACTCTCTGGGAAAAAAGTTTCAGAAAACCAAAACATCTCAGGCACCAACCAGGGCTACAAGTACAGGCTGCAGGATCAGCCATTCACCCTCAGGATCCCAGCAAAGGCACATTATGAGTTAAACAGGTGTTGTCACAGCTGTACTGACGCCTCTTTCCCTTCCTGCAGGTGATAAATGCCATCGAGCAGGACTATCGGCTGCCACCACCCATGGACTGCCCAAATGCCCTTCACCAGCTGATGCTTGACTGTTGGCAGAAGGATCGAAACCACAGGCCCAAATTTGGGCAAATTGTCAACACCTTGGACAAAATGATCCGAAATCCGAACAGCCTGAAAGCCATGGCACCCCTCTCCTCTGGGTATTGCTCTCTGTCCTCCTCTTGTCCTTTGGCTCCTCTGAGCAGGTCTGGTGTCCTCTGGGTCATGCTGGCACCATCCATGCACCTCTCAGGAGCTACTTTAGAGCTTGGCTTTTGTTCGATCCTTTATAGGGAGAGCATTAAAAGATTACAGAATCACAATTCAGGGTGGAAGAGACCTTAAAGCCCATCTCACTCCACCCCCTGCCATGGGCAGGGACACCTTCCACTATCCCAGGTTGCTCCAAGCCCCATCCAAGCTGGCCTTGGACAATTCCAGGCTTGGAGCATCCACAGAGTAGGGATAGAGAGGTCAAGATCCCTCTCCTTGGGCAGCCCTGGTGAGCACAGGTATCTCTTGGACAGTGCACTCTGCACTTAAAGGAGCACTTCAGTTTCATGCACATGAGGATGCTGGGGCAGTGGGATTGTTCTGGAATTCCAGTCCCACTGAGCTGGAAGCACATGAAGCCCCCTGAGGCAGTGTAGAGTTTCCCTGATGGGTTGCACCAGCTTGTGGGAAGCTGCTCCTATATGAGAATGAGCTTTCTCCCCATGTGCAGCCAGGATTTAAAGCTGCATCCCATCATCTCTGATGGCTCCTGCCTCTCCTGCATGAACCGCTCCAGAAAGGCTTCCCTGATGCTCTGCAGAGTCCTTCCCTGGGCAGAACAGTGATTTCTGGGTGGAATTCCACAGCACAGGGCAGTGCCTGCACTGTGAATGATGCTGATCCGGTGCCTCCAGCTGCTGGAAAGGTTGTGCTTGCAGCTCTTGGTCTGTCATTTCCCATTTCTGTGTTTCAGGATGAACCTCCCCCTCCTCGACCGCACAATCCCAGATTACACCAGCTTCAACACTGTGGATGAGTGGCTGGATGCCATCAAGATGAGCCAGTACAAGGAGAGCTTTGCCAGTGCTGGTTTCACCACCTTTGATGTAGTATCTCAGATGACTGTAGAGTAAGTGCCCAGGCTTTGAGTCCCAAAGCACAAGGGAAAGTCCCAGCAAGTTTTGCAACAACTGGTGTTGAATTAGATTTTGTTTTCATGTGATGTAATTTTACTTTTATAGAATTGTTGCTTTGAGGAGCCACTTTTAATCTGTTCAGTCACCAGACCATGTGTCTGTCACTCTGCACCTGCAGAATTCCTCTCCCCATTACCACTCTGTGAAAATGAACACCCTCCCCAAGGGTGTCCAAACCCCCACATGGAACAAACAGAGATTTCAGGCTGGCATCAGATAATTCTCCAGAGCACTTCTGAACTCTGCAGTCCTCTTGGATAGCTGGTGTATTGATGGAGACAAGCATGGTGCAAAGTTCTGCCTAAGAAAGGCAGACTTACAGTGATTCAGTTGAAAGGGACCACTGGAGGTCACCCAGACCAACCTTCCTGCTCAAGCAGGGTCACCTAGAGCTCCTCATTCAGGATTATGTCTGTGGAAAGAGATTTCACACCCTCTCTGGGAAGCCTGTTCCACCCACACAGTAAAGAAGTTCCTCCTTGTGTCCAGGTGGATCTTTCTGGGCATTGATTTCTTCCCATTGCCTCTCATCCTGTTGCTCTGCCACATCAAGCAGAGCCTGGCTCCAGCCTGTGCCACGTCCCCTCACACACTTCGATGAGATCCCCTTGTTGGGGGTGATTTTAAGTTTGTGCTGCATCCAGAAAGGCTTATTTAAAGATTGAAAGGCTTATTTAAAAATTAAAAGGCTTATTTAGACATTAAAAATGTCCTGCATCAACAAAAATCATCCTGCAGTGACAAATTCTTAGCAAATTCTTCAGAGAAATCAGGCACCTGCAATCCCACTTCTGATGGGTTTTGAAATCCCTTGGGGCTGGCTGGGGCTTTGATGCCTCAGCTGAAAGATTTGTGGCTGGCTGCAGGTATCCCTAGAAAGCCTCAGAAAGGGCCAAGTGTTCAAGCTGTCTGTAAGGGCTGCAATATCTCTGAGCCTGGTGGCCAGGGAGGTTTTTGGATTTGGTGCTTAAATCCAGATCTTAAATCTACCAATGAGTCAGAATCCATTCACTCAAACAGCCACTGTGACCTCTGGCTTTTTGTTCTAATTTGCTGCTGGGAAGTTCCTATGGCAGTTCTGGCTGTTTGGGGACATCTGTGGTGCAATTCCAAGGCCCTGGGGATGATTTTGGCACAGGTTTGGCTGTGTTTATACAACAGAAAGAGAGGGAGTCCACAAAATCTGAAGGGTAGGGAAGACCTTTGACCAAAGAGAGGTGTCAGACCACAACCCACCCCTGCCTGGGTTCTGCTGTCTGCAGTGTCTGACAGCAAGCAGGATGCAGACAATCCAGCTAATGCTGGCTGCTCTTTCACAGACATCCTTAGTGTCCCTTAAATGCCACTTCTCCAAGTGCCTTGCTGTGTCCTTCGTGTCCTCTCCAAGAGCCTTCACCACAATTCCAAGCAGCAGTTTTGGCAAACTTCCCTTCCACATTCCTCACCTGCTTGGCTGGATATACAATAGAGAGGACAGTCCAAGTCCTTTTTCCGTGGAAAATTGTGGTGTAACAGAACTTGACACCACCCCCTGATGTTCCCTGGCCTTTGCAGAAGTTGATAGGAGTGCCAGTGGAGCTGCTGGTTCATCCAAGTTTGGAGAGCCAGCAAAGTGTGAATGTTTCCTGAAAACTGAGTCACTTCACCGAATCCACATGGTCTCAACACTGCCCTGCTGGAAATGGTTCTCACTGGTTTGTCTGCAGGCTGGGACACCTGAGACACCGAATTCTCTTTCAAGAATCACAGAACCATTTGAGTTGGAAGGGAACTTAAAGCTCATCTTAAAGCCATAGGTTTTAAGACACTTCCCACTATCCCAGGTTGTTTCAAGCCCCATCCAGCCTGGCCTTGGATACTTCCAGGGAAGGGGCAGCCACAGCTTCTCTGGGCAGCCTGGGCAAGGGCCTCACCACCCTCTGAGCAAAGAATTCCTTCCCAATATCTCATCAAATATTTAAAGTCCAGGGCAGAAGGCTTGGAATCACAGGGTTGTGCAGAGCCACAATCTTCTTCTGGTTTACACACACAAGTGAAGATTCTTTTCCATCCCTTGGAGCTCCTCTTTGCCCTTCTTTGTCCAATAACCTCTACTCTAAACATGGCAGTGGTTTTGCCACTCTTCCCCTTAAACATCTGTTCCTAACACTTAAGGACAAAAGACACCTGAAATTGTTTCAAGGCAGGTTTGGGCCCCTGATGGGAGGAAGAAGATCTGAACATGTCATGACTGAGGTTTATTCACCAAGGGGGAGATGAGAGCAAACTCAGCTGGAGACACAGATAGAACCAATTTAGAGCCCCCAGATGTCCAAATCTGTAAAAAAAATGGAAGCTGTCCAAAAATGAGCTTGCTGTGATTTAACAAAAGGCTAAGTGCAAAAATTGATCACTTCATGGGTCTTAGTAGCTCAAAGGAAAAGCATCAAGGACAGCATCATCTGCATATAGGGGTCAGATCTACACTGAGGAGGGGCACAGTATCCCTGTCCTGTGTCTCCAGAGGTAGAAAAAATGGGTTAGTGTGTCACAAAATGAAAGAAAATCCAAAAGAGTACAAGGGTAAAAAATTTAAGACAAATTGACTCACAAGTAGAGAGCAGAGCCTCTGGCATTTGGTTTCACACTCTCTGTTGAGTTTCGGGACTCTGAGGGTGCTGCAGGTAGGTGGAAAGTGCAAAGATTGATCAGTGAGCAGGGAAAAGTGAAAGAGTGGAGGTTTCACAGGGTTTGCATCTGTTTGTTGCATTCATGGGAGAAGTCTATGGATACTTCCCTACATACCATTCTCTTGGACTCACAGAATCACAGAATCACTGATTGGTTTGGGTTGGAAGGGACCTTACAGAAAATTTTAGATACCAGCTATGATCTTGCTCTGCTGTGAGAAAACAGCTCCTGACCTTTGTGTTTGTTTCTTTTCCTCCCAAAGGGACATTCTGCGAGTCGGGGTCACTTTAGCAGGACACCAGAAGAAAATTCTGAACAGTATCCAGGTGATGAGAGCACAGATGAACCAAATCCAGTCTGTGGAGGTTTGATAGCTGCCTGTCCTCCCACTCCTCCTCCTCGAGGCCCTGCTCCCCTTTGCCCCTGTATGTCCAAGCTCCAGTTCCTGAGTGTTCTGCATGGACCAGAGACAGGCAGCTGCTCTGAGGATAAGGCAGCAGGAGGGAACACCCTGTCCTCAACAATCAGAAGTCACCAAGAGCTTCTAGAATTTAAAGCAATGGAAAAAGGGAACAAAAAAAAAAAAAAAAAAAAAAAAAAAAAACAATATTTTGAAAAAAAAAAAAAAAAAAAAAAAAAAAAAAAAAAAAAAAAAAGACAACTATTTTGAAAAAAAAACAAAAAAACAAAAACGAACGAACTACAGAATATTTTTAAATAATAATAAAGCAATTGCATTCTTGAAAAGGGCTCCAAGACCAATGGGAGTCTCCAAAGGAAGAGAAAAGAGCAGCTTCATGTTTCCTCTTGCACAAGGCTGCTGCAGCTGGACCCAGGCACCTCTGGAGCACTGGGGCTTCTCCAGGAAGAGGAATGCAAGGAAAGGGCACGAGAAGCACATCTCTGCCTCCCGTGGGCTCTGGGAATGCCCTGAGCCAGGCCCTTCCCCAGAGCCCCTGTGAGGAGATCAGCAGGGGAGAGCTGAAGCTCTTTGGTGCTGTGGAACCAAGTGCATCTCAGAAACTGACGGACTTCTTCAAAAGCTGAAGACTTTTTTTTTAAAAAAAACAACAAAACAAAACAAAAACACAACAAATAAACTCAGACTAGAGGAGGCTGTTTCCAACAAATGAGAAGGAATCTGTAACGCCTTTGGGGGTGGGTGGGGAGATGGGGAAAAACCAATCCTTTTTACATCTCTTATTTTCTCTTGTCATGGAACAGTTTTTGTGAATGACAAAGTTCCCTAAGGGTCCGTCCATCCACCCTCCAGTGGCATCGTGTCTCACACATATCATTGCTCAAGACTTTTAGTGATATCCTTTCTAGATGCCAATGATCTTTTCCCAGAAGACTTCCCAAGTACAGTATGTAGTAGTTTTTGATTACAAATGCTGACGTGTACCTTTATTTTTTCGGTTGTCATTGTTGGGAGATTTGTCCTTTCCCATTGTTTTGTTAACACCAGTTTGTGAGCCGGGGGTTGGAAATTTTCGGTTGGTTGGGGGTTTGGTTTGGCTTTTT